>JABUQX010040701.1:0-15000 GCA_015478945.1 Trachelipus rathkii
GGATTAATTATAATGGCGCGATTTAAAACTGTAGTGACAAATCTTACTTTTTATACAAGTCCACTTATTTTATCTATAGCTCACTCCCCTGAGCCTAGAATAGCCTAAAAATTATAGTGATATTAGGTCTAACCACCATATATTATATATACCATATAGTATATATATTATAAAGTAGTTAAATTAGTAATATCAGGATACCGAGAAGGTGTATACCTTATATATCTGCCTAAGAATATTGCTTCCTACTAACGTAGTATTTAATAAATTGAATTATTTTAATATAAATACCACTATATATTATTATGACTATGAACTAAGAAATATATTAATATCTAAGAGTATTAAACAACACAGATTAGAATGATTAATACATGTTGGACCGCAAATAACGTATATTTATTATCAGAGCCAGTTCAGAGTCCTATGACACCTAGTAGATATCATACTAAGCCCACTAGTTATCAGACGGAAATAATACCATATAGTATATAATAAGAGTAATAGTATAGCCGACGTGCGGACAATTATATAAGGCGGACGTACAATATAATTACCATATAATATATAATAATATATTAATAATATAATAGTAATAATATTATATATATAAAATTATATATATATAAATATATTATATATAAAATAATATATATATATAATAATATATATAATATATATATATATAAATCTATAGGATATATAAATATATATATATATAAATAATATATATATAAATATATATATATCAGGTAATATATATATATATAATATAATTATATACGCGCCGCGTGCGCCCGCAGGCCCGCAATATTTCCCGCGTATAACCAGCCCTCTGCGTAGCGAACCCGCAGGCGCCATATCCCACTATATATATATATTATATATCATTATACCAATAGCGTAGAACCTAAGTATATACCTGAGCCGCGGCGGGTAGCCCTGCAGCGGCAAAATCCTACGCGGTGAACGAAAAATATGATGTCAATGTAAATTATTCAAAAGAATTTCGTTTCAAATGATACATGAAGTCCATTCAATTTTTCACGTACAATTGTACGAAATTTTTCATTAAAAACAGAATCAGTACTTTAGCCATCAAAAGCATATTATAAACTTATAAAGCAGTAAATTATCTAGTAAATCAATAGAGGTGTTTATTACCTAACACCTATCACAGGGGATTGTTAATGCCTATTTGCTTTTACTGCTTTACTCGCTTTAACTCCTCTGCTTTACTGCTTTAACTCTCTGCTTTCACGCTTTATGCTCTCTCGACTTTACACTCGTAGATTGCTCTGATAGGAACATGTCACTACATCCTTAAAAGCCGACGCAGTAATCAGGTACAATCAATAGAGCGTTACCTTTACACCTAGGGGGATTAGTATGCTATTTGTTTTACTGCTATTACTGCTTCACTTTCTGCTTTAACTGCTTAACGCTTTCTGCTTTGACTGCTTAACTTTCTGCTTTAAATTTGCTCTCTAAAAGTCCAACGGCTTGCTTATTATTTTACTGCTTTAACTTCTTGCTTACTCCGGCTTTTACATAACTCATATATTATTAGAGCATGGGTTGTTTCTTCTCTTTTCTTTTATATTTTTATATTTTGTGTTATGAAGTCTTTGTCAAAATTCACAACAATCTCTATACGAAAAAAGGTGACCGGATTTGTGATGTTGGAGATAGACATAACACACAGAGTTTTCTGTATATAAATAACATTTTTATTATTTAAAATGGGGAAAATTTTCGACAAATTCTTATTAGAATCACTAATGTTACTATAAGCTTGCTCAGACAATTTCGAGTTAATAAGAAATAGTCAGATAGTCAATAATTCGAGCGATTACACTTTAACGAGTATGGATGTGAGAAATTTACGTTCCGAAGTCCGGCTACATGCCTTGTAGCTGGTCCGACAGGCAAAATGGTAATAACCAACATGCCTTATAAGGTTACATATTTTAAATTACGAAATAGAAAACTTCTTGAACAAGTCACAACTATAAAAAATAATATGCGTGTTATAATATCGGTTTTATACAGCGACAGAAATTTAAAGGAATATACAAGATGTTATTCAAATTTCACAGAAGGCATAATATCGATAATAGGGGTCGCCTGGGACAATATACATGGACACAAAAATTAAATTTGACAATACATTTAGATGATTTAATGCAAATTGAATGTTTGGAAATATAGAGCAGATAAGCGTTCACAGTACATTCTATTTTAGCCATGTAAATATCGGAAAAACTTTTGTAAAAATTTCATAATTTCACAAGAAATATTTTTTCCCTCGGAGGAGAGCAAACCTTATAAGCTATGCAGGCAAGTGTTTCTTTTAAACAACTAGTATTTTTATACTGTTGTTATGTGAACAGAAAAGAGACATGTAATCCATTCATAATCTTAATGTATTAGGGCAACTCAATATGTTTCCCCTTCAAAGGAAAGAGTTCTTAAAAATATATAAAGAGGTTACTCGATCCCCCACGGTTATTTGATGTGTGAACTTCATCCAAAAACACCGCACAGAGTGCTGCTGCCGTACCAACAATTCTGCCCTACGGAGCATAGAGAAGTCTTTAGTATACATGACACTGAACATAATGAGTGCTCTATGTTGCAATTGGGGAAGTCATTTACCTCCTTATGATAAAAACATTTAATAAAGTTTGATAACCGATCTGAAATTAACGTAAACTAAGGTAGTGAGAGGATGAGAAATTCATCCAGTGTGTATGTGAAGTCTGTTTAAATCTTTTAAAAGGAAATGTTCCTTTAAACAGGCCTCAGAAGGGTAAAGCTACGTCGTTCTAAGAAACAGTCATTCAAAAACTCTCCCTCAACATTAAAAAAATTTGAAAAATAATAAACGAAGATTACTACACAGGAGAGAGGAGGCGTATTTTCCTGCCAATGTTACTCTTCTCCCGTTAATACGCTCCACTTCTGATAACTTATACGTGGTTGTCCCCAATGGGAGATTGAAAGAAGAGTTGCATGTTAACTTCCATAATAATGAGTATGAGATAAATTGAAGTATTAATTAATCAGCAGCATCTGTACTGTAATCCAGTCGCTCAAGATTCATTCATTACACAACTAACCTCATATATGTGCCAAGTATATGGTGCCGCGAGGCACTGGTGCAAAATCCACAACACTTTAGTTTCATCATTCAGAGCCGGCCCAACACGCAAATATTACAGCCAATCGCCATTGACATTACAACTCTTTTACACATCGAAGCAGACAACAGTTGCACCAACAGAATCCTTATATTGTGACGAATCATTAATCTTCCAGCAGCCTCCACCTCCCTAGCTTATATGATGCCTAAACGTTGAACCGATACCAAATATGAGTAAAAGAAGTGTACAGGTTTATATTAAATCTCCAGCTTAAACGATTGGCGGGTTAACATCCATGAGAAACGCCTCTTATACCAGGATGCCATACAAAAATTGATAAATCTTAAAGACTTGCATCTACCTCAAATTCCACTCTACGTATTACCGCTAACGCGGAGATAATTTAGATATTCCTACAAATGAAGTAAAACTTGAAGTGAAATTCATGAAGATAAATTTTTCAAAAAAATAATCCTCGAGGAGAGGCTTACTATTAGAGGGAGTAAAATCAGGAATAAGCTTTATATAATTGTTAAAAGACCATATTATTACTTTGAATGAAAAGCGGCTGACAAGAATCGTCAATTGAGATGAAATATGTTAAAGGATCAAATATTGTGGACTTGATAGCTGATCTCCACGTAACTGGAAGAAAGGCCCTGTAAAGGGGTGGTCTAACAAGAACTTCAGACTATTAATTTTCCCAGAAGTTTAATCTTAACTACAACGCGATTTAGCTCAGACTTATGATAATCGTAATATCCCCGTTACGCCAAGACCTGATTCAAGTCCATCAGGCACTTCTTACGCATCAATAAATTTAAACGTGTTAGCCAGAGGACGAGACAAGAAAAACACACTTATAATGAAAGGCATAGTTTGGATTAATCGTAATTATGCATATCATCATATATATATATTGGGATTTATTTGGTTACCTGTAATGTTTGTTGTATAAAATAAAATTGTTATTTTATAAACTTATCTCTCTTTCTTTATCCCTTTGCCTAATATCCACATTTTTTTGACAAATATATATATAGAGTATACAAATATATATATATTCAATATATATATAATTATATTAATATATATATTAAGTATATATTTATTCAATATATATAGTAATGTAGTAGTATATATATATATATATATTAATAATATCTATATATAATTATATATACGTATATATATATATATATAAACGCTTACACGTGTGTCAGTAGACAACATGGAGGCGAAAGGAGGTAGTTGATAAGTATATACTTCAATTCTGAGGTTTGAAGCCAAAATATTTTTTGGGGGTTTCACTAGGTTTGCTTTAAGGAATCCTAATATTGAGAAAAAAGAGATAAAAGCATATTTGGAGGGTGTAAGGAGGCTTTTACTCTACATAAACCTGTAAGAAAAAAATTTCCTTCACGGAAAACCATATCTCCCGCAGGTCGATAGCATATGGCAGATAGATTTATCGGAAATGATTAAATACAGCTCTTATAATGAAGGTTTTCAATATATACTTTTTACAATGACGTATACTCTAGATACTTGTGGTTGAGGCCAATAAAAGATAAAAGATCAGCTACAGTAGCCGATGCTGTACTTGAAATTATAGAGGACGAGCGGAAAACACCTAAATCATTTTGGACAGATTCAGGAATGGAATTCAAGGGGCGAGAGTTTCAGGAGCTGACTTGGGAATATGGTATAAGCTATTACAATACATTTTCCGTAAACAAAGCGGCAATAGTTGAAAGAGTCCAACGTACTATTAAAGAACGCATGCATAGGTATTTTACTAAAATTAATACTTTAAATATATTGATATACTGGACGATCTTGCTTATTCTTATAACAGATCTTGTCTTAACATAGAACTATAAAGTCAACTCCTTTATAGAGATGTCAAAAACTAGAGGACGTATGAGCGTATATGGGTGAAAAAAGAAAACCAACTAGGAAAGATAATTGCCAGGATTTAAGGTAATACGATTATGAGAGTTTCATACGAACAGAAGAAAGGTTTATTTGAAAAGGATATGATCCGGTGTTGGACTTGACGGAAGCTTTTTTAAAGCCACATATCCCACATTCAGTCGTGATAGTTTAAAGTTATATTATCTGGAAGATTAAGGTGAAAAAATAAAAGGTCGGCATTTTTATAAACAGGAAATACAAAAAGTTAAGGTTCAATCCTGTAAACTCATGAAATATAAAAATTGAAAAAAATAATGAGCTTCGAGGAGGTAAAGGAAAAAAATAGCAGTTACATTGGAAATGGAGGGGATATCCCTGCCAAGTTTAATACGTTATATGAAAGCAGACAGTTAAGCAATCATTAATCAGTTGTCATTATAATCATGGAGAGTGTAGATCACTTTTATATAACTCTGCCTTCTTCAGCCTCCTTGGATTTACCTACTGAATAACACTAAAACTCTTGGTCCGGAGTATTTACAACGATGGCCTAATGAATCCCTATAAACAGAACTTGAAAGAGAGGCATATTCGAAGTAGGATAATGGAAATGATTCTATTAAATAGCGGACATACGAATAATTATTACCCTTTCCAACTATTGGCGGGATGGGGTGATAAAAGAAGTGTAAGAATGTGTTAAACTTTAGTATTACAGGGAACAAACTACCGTCGTTAAATTTCTGAAAAGTGACTACAAAGTTGCAAATAAAGATGAATACGACAACATTCTGTCTATCAATGAATACATTTCTTTGAAGAATTACCTTTACAGGAGGTCATATTTTAAACTCGGTTTGACCTGCTATTTTTAGTCATGGGGATTAAACGTTTCATCCCTTATGATATGAGTATTAGTTGTAAGGACTTGGTCAGGTACAGCCAAAACTGAAATGCGTACCTATGAAAGATAAAGTAATAATATCTTTAAGTTCAAAGGTAAATGTAAACCTACGAGACCGGGCAATGTTTTTCTTCGACACGATCAACCGATGGCAGCGTAAACATAATTCGTAGACGTGATGCCTGAGTTGGAATATAACTTCATGATATCCCTACTAGTTGAAGATAGGTTTTTATATCTATTCTTGTGGAGAATAACGCATGATAAACTACCACCTGAACTAAAAGATGAAGCGAATCGAGTACTGCATTGAGTAAATCATGTACCGGTTAGCATGACCATCCGAAGATGCTCAATCATCCGTATGGCTTATGTTAATACATAATATAATTGATCATTCAATATGTAAGGATATTACTTATAAGCTCCTTTATTCACGAAGTAGTAAAATATTTATCCCAAAGAGAGTAAATTATAACGTTCCTAATGTTCATTATCTACCTCTGAATAGATCAAATTTTGACTCTGTACGCTTGCAATATAAAAGATGTAGAAGGAAATCCTTTTCCCTTTACATACGGTGCATTGTTATGCAAAGTTCATTTAGAAAGAAACCGATGCAGTAATCTACAGCATAATGGAATATAAAGAGGTGTAGTCAGATATATTTTTCATTCATTAACATACCTCCACCAGTGTAAAGATAGTATATAGAAAGATACTCCTGAAATATGGACGACAGAAAGGGTTATTCAGGGGAAACAAAAATGCGAGGGGTATCGGCCTTGGTGGATTTTTTGCCAAACTATGGAGAAGTGCAAGGCCTCTGCTCAGGAAAGGCGGGGAATATATAGGTAAAAAGCTATAAGAACAGGTTTGCATACTATTCAAGATATTTCTGCAGGAAATAATCCTCGTACAGCATTAAAAAGACGTATAGCCGATGTTTCAGATGAGATGTTGGATGAAATTGGGTTTTAAAAAAAAGCGGTTTTAAAAAAAAGTCGTAAAATGTCAGGACAAGGTCGAGGAATCAAAAAGATTGTCATAAAGAAAAAGACTAACGGAAAAAACCATTAAACGAAAAAATGTCTGCATGTATTTGCAATATTTAATTAACTAACTGATTAACCTACATTTATACGATGTGTGTATACATAAGTACAGGTTTCAATGAAAATGTCGATGGTATATTACGTCAGATGTTCGCCTCAGTTGCAAAGATTGCATTTCCTTCATCCTTCTAGTTTCGCTGATTGGCTCGTAAGACGAGTGAATTAGTGTATGGGTATCTCCTTTCTCAAAATGCACCATGCCTTACAACAAATTAGCGTTAAGCGTAGTCCAACATTTATCAGTATTAGAATACTATCTGCTTCAATTACCAATACAGATGTTCCTCTAAAGTTCAATATTCCAGGCACTTCTGATCAATACCTAGATCACCTTTCTAATGTGTTTTTATATGTAAAAACGAAATTGACAAAACCTGATGGTACAGATCTTCCTACGGGTGATGACCATATAGTTACTACAGAATCAAATTTCCGTAATCATGTTTTCTCACCCAGGTTGAAGTCTATCTTAACGGAACTTCACTAGGTGCATCAGCGGCTAATTATCCTTATAGATGCTATATAGAACATTTGTTAAATTATTCAGACGATGCTAAACAATCTCATCTCAAATCATGTGGTTTTTACAGTTTCAAAGATGAAGCTGCACATATAGATAAAGCAGCTAAAGTCATAAATAATACTTTTGAATTTTACGGTCGATTAATGGGCGATCTATTCTCTCAAGAAAGACTCATTCTAACATCTGTAGATACTAGAATCATTTTATCACGGTCAAATCCTAAATTTGCTCTTAAAAATGAAAAAGTAAACCCTGCTGTTACAGCTTGTATGTCCAGAACCTGTTATTCAAAACTGTTGGAGGCTTATCTCTATGTCAGAAAAGTGAAATTATTCACCACAGCGTCATTTGGAAATTGAAAATTCGCTCTTTGAATACTACAGCAAAGTACACTATTAAGAGAGTTGAAACCAAGATATTTAATTTCACTCAAGGGTTATCGAGTATCAATATCCCTAACATTGTGAACGGAAATTTACCACAACAGAAAGTAATAATAGGCATTGTGGAACATGAAGCCTACTCCGGAAATTATAAAAAGTCACCCTATAATTCACACCTTTTACGGACTTAGGGTATCAGCTTACATGTGAATGGACTACCTCACGGACGTGATTATGAAATGTTATGCAATGGAGACCTATCTCTCTGTACTCGTCCTTTTTACGCTTTAATAGCCAATACTGTATCATGTAATGATAGTGGGACAGGCTTAAATCTTGAAGAATACGCAAAGAATAATAATTTATACGCCTACGATCTTACTGCAGACCTTTCAGCTTGTAACGCCTATCATTTAAACATTTTTGAGAAAGGGTACCCTAGGACTAAGTCTCTCTTTTGGATCGAGTCTACAATCACCCATCACTGTAGTGGTCTATCTTGAACATCCTGAACTCATTGAAATTGATAGAGTGCTTTTGAATTATTAAAGATTAATGAAGAGGAAATAAAATCGGTGTTTAAAAATGATTATCGCTTTTAGGAGTGTTTGCTATTAAACGAAATAAATCTGTAACAAGTTGGAGAAGGATACCATGCTTCATATTCAATCTTGCCCTCGTCACAATCACCTCAACCCAGGACATTGGATTCCGTTTATAGAGCAAAAACGATACTGTTCACTAATTGGGAGTCTCTGAACTTACAATTTTATATTGAATAATCATTATATTACTTTATTTTTAAAATATAATAATGTAATCTGTGTAAAAACTATGTCTTACCCTGTTCAGCCCTTATATTCCGAAATTTATGTGGAGTCTATTGTAATTTATTTCATTATATTTTTTAAATAATGTATGTTTTTAATAAACTTGTAAATATCATTTGATGCTAAAAATTTGTATGTCAATGATTATTTAGTTTCTGATTATGTAATAAATGCTTTAAAAAATGAAAAACGCGATTTTACTACCTCCCTTAAAACTCGTACATATAAAAAGGTTATAAAATTTCGTACAATTTTTATTAAAATAAAATGTTATATACAGAAACTCTGTGTGTTTTAATTCTTACATTGTATTCTAAAAACCAAAAATAAAAATAGAAATAATAAATAAAAAGTAATAAAACCATAAATAAACAATTTAAAAAGAAACATCAATGTTAAATAAATATATTGAGTTAAACGTAAGCAGAAAAGTTAAAGCAGTAAAGGCAGAAAAGTTAAACAGCAAGTAAAAGCAGAAAGTTAAAGCAGTAAAGCGGAAAGTTAAAGCAGTAAAAGCAGAAAGTTTAAAGCAGTAAAGCAGTAAAACAAAGCATACTAACCCCCTAGTGTTAGGTAACACCCTCTATTGATTTAGCTGATTTACTGCTTTAAGGTTAATAAATATATGAAGTTTAAATGCAGTAAAGCAGTAGAACGTTAAAGCAGTAAAGCAGAGAGTTAAAGCAGTAAAGCAGAGGGTTAAAGCCAGTAAAGCAGTAAACAAAAGCATATCTATATCCCCAGTGTTAGGTAATCACCTCTATTGAATTCTGAATTACTGCTTTAAGAGTGTGTAAAGTTATGTTTTTAATAAAATTTCGTACAATTGTAGTGAAAAATGAATGACTCATAGTATATTTGAAACGAAATTCTTTGAATAGTTTACATCGACAATCATATTTCGTTCACGTACGTGCGGGATTTTGCGCCTGCGGGCAGCACGCGGCGGCAGGTTACGCGGCGGATAATGGCGTCCTGCGGGCCGGCACGCGGCGGGCGGTTACGCGGAAATATTGCGCTTCTGCGGGCGCACGCGGTGGCGGTAATTAATCGCGCCTAAAGCGCACGCGGGCGGGTTTCGCGACGGGCTCGAACCTGCGGACGCGGACTCTGAAACGTTTGCGGTCACTGTCTCATCTCAAATGTGTTACTCTTTAGATATATATTCTGTCATGCTAAAAGTGTGTTATAAAAATACTAACTCGTAGTAGGAAGCATTCTAGCAGATTGTAATGTACACCATTCGGTTCCTCATACCTTATAACCTAGGGGTAGACACCCATATAGGGCTATTCTAGGCTCAGGGGAGGCTAGAAAAAGGCTTGAAAAAAGGGACTCAGTTGGCACTATGTGGCACTCACTGGGCACTATGTGGCAGTCACTTGGCACTCATTGGCACTCACTTGGCAACTGCATTGGCACCTCATTGGCACTTCACCTGGCGACGTCACCTGGCAGCTCATCTAGTACTCATGAAACACTAATAGAACATCATAATACTCCTTGCGGTGATTGGGAACCATTAAAGTTGAGGTATCAAAGTTGGCATCAATAATGCTGAGGCATCACCCAAATTGTACCGTAAGAATACAAAAGGGTGGGCGAAAAAATTGGGTGCCAAAAATTAGGGATTGCCTAAAATTTGGGTGGGCCAAAATTGACGCCATGGAAGACACAAAGGGTTGGTGTGTGTTTGTAGTGTGAATAAGTGTAAATGTAAGTGCAAGTATCTATGGGGGAGTGTAAGTGTCATAGTGAATGTGTGTATAAGTGTAAGTTTGTGTGTGTGGTGTGTGTGTGTGTGTGTTGTGGTGTGGGTGTGTGTGTGTGTGTGTGTGTGTGGTGTTGTAGATGTTCAAGTTAGCGATAGTCCATACATACGTTCAAATTAGGACCGAAATATGTGACGGGTGGGGCACGAAGTGGCCAGAAAATACCGTGGGCCAAAATGACCCATGGTATATGGCAAGGTCAAGGCCTAAAATATCATGGTCAAACAAGGTTAAAACATCAAAAATACGGCTAAGCCCCTAAATGAAGATCAAAAATTACCGTGGGCAAAAAATTGACCCATGGTCGAAAAACATTAGGGGGGCGTAAAATAAGGGGCAATACGTACAACGGTTTTGCTTACGCAACGTTTGGCGCAACCCTTCTTCGAAGGGTTGCCTAAAATCAGGGTTGCCGAAAAAAAATTAGGGTTGCCAAAAATTAGGGGTGCCAAAAAATACCGTGGGGCCAAAAATGATCCATGGAAGACCAAAGGGTTGTTCGAAAAAATTAGGGTTCTTCAAAAAAATTAGGGTTCTCAAAAAAATTAGGGTTCTCTAAAAATTAGGGTTCTCAAAAATTAGGGTGTTACTCAAAATACGCGTGGGCCAAAATGACCATGAAAGACCAAGGTAGGTCGAAAAAAATGTAAAGGCCAAAAAAAGGTCAAGGCCCAAAAAAAGGGACAAGGGCAGGTAAAAAATTTGGGCCCAAAAAGGTCAAGCCCAAAAGGCTAATAGTCAAAAAAGGTCAAGGGCAGGTAAAAAAGGTCAGGTGGGTTTTTCGGGGGGTGGGTTTTTTGGGGTGGGTTTTTCGGGGTCCGGAATAGCTCTCCTACTACTAATTATTATAGAAATGAACCGATATTTCTTTCAAATTTTGCAGGTTAATGATAAAATTCTCTATTTTTTGTGAAAATAGGGTCATCTGAAAGATACATTACATTGTACAAAATGAAAGATTATGTAAAAATTAAACAAAAAGTGTAAGAATCCATCGCCATTGAATAACCCTATTTTTAATCATTTATAAATTGTAACGGCTCGTACCTCTCCAAAAATGAGAGGAGAGAAAATTTGAAGACAGTGTACTATTCGTGAATTTAATTTTTTACAAGTTGTTTTTTTTTTTCCTGTCTAAGAAATCTAATAAAACACTCGTTTAATTTTAAAGAAAAAAACTTAAAATAACATTACTTGTTCTTAATGCACATTTCGGATAAAAATAATTAAATATTTAAATCTAAATATTGAAATTTGAAAGGAAAACTAAGATACCAATAAAACCAATAATATGCTAAAAGAGAACTGTAGGAATGGATAACTAAATTCTCAGGAAGAATTATTGTTAAGTATAATAGAAAATAAAGAAATACATAAATTAATGTATAGATAATGATTATTCATTTGGGTCTTTTCTTTTTTTTTAAGGGAGTTTTGATAATATATTTAGGCACCATTGCCTCCGTGGAATAGATTTAAAGAAGAATACTTTGCCCTCAAAGGCCTCGTGTCCTGCATTTTCGTAGCGAAAGTGTTTATGATTTCCTGTTGTATAAAGGTTATAACATTTTTTTAAAGATTTAATTGATTTATTTAATTTAATGTATGAACTAGGAAATAGGGTAAATATGTATATCGTGTTCTATTATATATTCGAAAATTAAAAGTTTATTTTTGTCCTCCTTCTCCATTTGAAAATTGCTAAAGTTAACACAGAAAAGGTTATATCTTAAAAGATCAAATACATCTATTTTTAAAAAAAATAATTTAAATATATCTCTCTCTCTCTCTCTCTCTCTCTCTCTCTCTCTCTCTCTCTCTCTCTCTCTCTCTCTCTCTCTCCTCTCTCTCTCTCTCTCTCTCTCTCTCTCTCTGCTCTCTCTCTCTCTCTCTCTCTCTTCTCTCAATAATATATATATATATATTATATATATATATATATATATCTATATATATAATATATATATATATATATATATATATATATATATATATATATATAAATATATATATATAATATATATAATATTAATATCACGTTTTTTTATTTATTTTTTTAAAAAATTGAATTTCCTTAATTTTGTTTCACATGTTTTCACTCTAACTTGCCGAAAATTTGGAGGAGGTTATTTTATACGGTTTGATAGAGGAGGCTTTGTGGAAAAATCCCCTCAAATATATAACAAAATAAGGAAGTGAAAAAAAAGGGTTCTGTTACGGGGTTGCCATGACAAACCAGTGTTTTGGAAAGCATTATAAATATGCTTTCTTTGGAGGCACAAATCAAAAAAATTTCCTCCATCAATGATCCTTATGAATAATGTTTTCGCCAAGGAGAATAAATGATTTTAAGGGTAAAAATAAGCGTTCCCCCCTTTGTATAACATTTTAAAAACCGAATTATTTTAAATGGTAAATCACTAGTAAATTGAATTATTATATTACATTAGTATGCTGTTTTAATATTTTTTTTAGAGGGAGGCCCACGGGCCTCCTATGCTTCCCCCGAAAAGCCGCGCCTGATAATATATATATATAATATATATATATTAATATATATATAACTATATTATATATATATTATATATATATTATATATTATATATATATATATATATATATATATATATATATATATATATATATATATATATATATATATATATATATATAATATATATATATATATATTATATATATATATATATAATATATAATATATTTTATTTTTACAGGAAATACTGCCTGTTAATATAGAAGGCGGGGGTGAGACACTGGTCCCATTAACCCCAATCACGACTTTCAAAGATGTTTCCGCCTGTGTCAGAGACTCTGGAGAATCCTTGACCCTGCTTATCCATCCGAAGATTCAAACCCGCACTTCGCGACGTAAGGCACCATTATTATTATTATTATTTAATTTTATTATTATTATTATTAATTATTTTTTAATTAATTATTATTATTAATAATTATTATTATTATTATTATTATTATTATTAGTTCATAGAGTAGTAGTTAGTAGTAGTAGTAGCTAGTAAGTAGTAGTAGTAGTAGTAGTAGTAGTAATAGTAGTAGTAGTAGTAGTAGTAGAAGAAGTAGTAGTAGTAGTAGTAAGTAAATTTTCATTATTATTATTTTTAATATTATAATAATAATATAATACTAATAATTAATAATAATAATAATAATAATAGATAAAATAATAATAATAATAATAATAATAATAATAAAATAATAATATAATAATAATAATAATAATAATAATAATAATAATAATAATAATAATACGGTAATATAATATAATAATAATATGATAATAATAATGAAATAATAATAATATTATATTAATTTATTATTATATATTATTATTATATTATTATTATTTATTTTATATTATTATTATTATTATTATTATTATTATTATTATTATTATTTATTATTATTATTATTATTTATTATTATTAATTTTTCCATTATTGAATTCTCACATTATTATTCTTTGATTATTGATGCTATTATTATTATTGATATTATGTATTATTATTATATTATTATTATTATATATTACATTATAGTTTTATTATTATTATTATTATTAATTATTATTATTATTATTATATTGGATATCATTATTATATCTTACTTATTATTATTATTAAATTATTTATTGATTATTATTATTATTATTTATTCATATTATTTATTATTATTATGTATTTTTATAATATCTATATATTATATTATATTAAATTAGTATTATTATTATTATTATTATATATTATTATTATTATATTTTATATTATTATTATATTATTAATTTATTATTATTATTATTATTATTATTATTATTATTATTATATTTTTATTTATTATTATATTATTATTAATATTCTTCCATTATATTATATTATATTAATTATTATTTTATTATATTATTATTATAATTATTAATTATTATTATTATTATTTATTATTATTATTTTTTTAATTATTAATTTAATTTTTATTATTATTATTATTATTAATTATTCATTATTATTATTATTATTATTATTATTTTATTATTTTTTTTCATTATTATTGATTAATTTCTTATTATTATTATTATTATTTTCATTATATTATTATTATTATTATTATTATTTAATTATTATAATTCTTATTAATATTATTATTATTATTATTACTAACATTTGTCTTTATATGTTCATATTATTATTATCAAATATTATTAATTATTCCTTATTATTATTATTAATATAACTTAATATTATTATTTATTAATTAACTATATTATTTTAATATTATTAATTATTATTATTATTATATATATTAATTATTATTATATTATTATATTATTATTATTATTATTATTATTATTATTATTATTATTATTATTATTATTAT
>JABUQX010040702.1:0-29889 GCA_015478945.1 Trachelipus rathkii
TGAATGCTACTTTATATAAATTATCAAAAGACGTTACCTCTCTCCTGAGAGACTGAAGATTTTGGCAGTAAACAGATTTTACGTCTAAGCAAATGCTACAAAATTTAATCTGAGTAAAGGGCGGACTTGTCGCCCCTTTTTTTATATAGAAAAGTTGCAAGTAGGGCTATTTAAGAAGAGTTTGCTTTTCTACCTTGCAGATTTATCATGCTCTCTCAAGATGCTTTCTTAAACTTCATATTAAAAATGCTTTAAGATTTAAAGCTTTTATTCCCATTGAATATGAGAGAATGTCGTCGGCAGGCAATTTTAAATATGTATGCGTCTTAAACAAGAACTTTATTAATTTTATTTTCTGACATAAAACAAGGATATCGGTGCTGTGTTTTGTACTTCAAAAGATCAATATGCACAATCGCATTACAATTATTTTTCTTTTTTATAAAAAATATTTTCAGAAAGGTATTTTTCACTCTTGTGATCAAGATTGAAAACCGACCCTTGATACTTTTTTTACCAAACGTTTTGTCAAATTTTAATCATTGTTAAAGACTCGTATTACTCCATCCATCTTTATTAAAGAAACACCACGCCCTACAAAAGAAAAATATAGAAAGATATGAGAAAAATGAAAAATAATAAAAAATAATAAAGAAATTCAAATGTTTGAAATTAAGTGAGTAATTTAAAGTTATTTGATATCCTAGCCTAACCTGAACTACCTCTAACACTGTTTAACCATCTAGGTGAGAACGGAAGAGCTGCAGTCCTTTTTAAACTTATATATATATTAATAATATATAACTTATATATATATATTATTAATATGATATTTATATAATTATTCATATATATTATATATTAGTATATATATATAATATTATCATATATATATTATATATATATTATTATATATATATATTATATATTATATATTATATAAATATATTTATACTATATATATATATATGTGTTGTTGTGTTGTTGTTAAATTAATTATATTTTTTTCCATAATTTTTTCATCTATTTTTTTCGTTTTGTTGCATCTCGTCAATTTTGGGTCCTCGCTTTACCTGCTGGGGCCCCCCGCATTCCGCGGGGGTCTGCGGGGCCGCTAAGTTACGTCCCCTGTATATATAATAATATTTATTAAATTTATATTTAATATATTATATTATAAATATATAAATATATACTATATATTATATTATATATATATATATATTTATATATATTTTATAATAATATATTTATATATAATTATATTTTCCGTGTTACCAAAGAGTGCAGGACTGGTTGGACCTAACCTTTTGCACCTCCACAAAACCTCTTACCCTAAGCCTCCATCAATTTGAAGAAATAGGTTATAATTATTACAATGCTTTATAAATAAAAATATTACTACCAAATTATGTGTTCCGAAAACAAAAGCTTTGAAAGCCCTTTCATAAGAGAGCAGTGTTGTCTTATCTTTTCGTCGTAAATCGAGACATCTCACCACTTGAAAGATCGCTAACACTAGCTACCATACTCTTGTTGAAGGTCATGTCTCAAATCCTGACGACAATCTTCTGCAAGATGATTGAAACTTTTACAACTTATCATTCCACTAAGACCAGTGGATCTTCTATCTGGTTCTCAATCTATTCTCTTTGATATTTCTTCGATACCAATCGATAGAGTGTCTTTTTTGACACCACTTTGCCAACAGAGACTTTTCAAACGCTACTAGAAGCCAAAAAAACTTCAATAAGTATTCAGCAATGATAAGCTAACAGATTGGTAAACTTGCGAATTCTGCTTTTGTAGTGATATTTTTGCGTCTTTTTATTTGGCATGGTGATATTTCTTGCCTTTTAGCAGCATTTTCATCACATAGGCATCCTATAAATTCACTTTTAAACTACCTCTGTAAAACACGTGGATCATAGAAAAATATGTTTTGTATTCTAGGAATTGGAAAACAAGTTGCATAATTCGTATCACTTGCTCAATCGTTAATTTCAGTACTTTCAAATTCGATTGACCTATTCTGAACAGGCACTGACCTGCTTTCTGTTCATCTTTGAACGTCCCTTGCTTTTAATCTTTATCTACTTTTATGCATTTATCCCCTAATATATATTATATATAATTATAATATTTTATATATATTACATTATATATTATTAACTATATATTATATATTATATATAATATATATAATGATCCATATATATATTATATTATATATGTATATTTACGTATCTTTAAATCATTATATTTAATTTTTATAAGACAGAGGCGAACTCTGCACTCGTGCTATCTATCGTGCTCAGTCAACGGTTAACATTATAGAAACTAAATCCGGTATCTTTGCAAATTTCATAAATTTTACGATCTAAATTTTCTTATTTTATTTTTGAAATTAGAGCATAAACGTAAACTATTATAAAAAGAAATTATGCATAAATTAAAACAACAATTACAACTCTGAATAAAGGTTTTATAAATGACGCGATCAGAAAAAGTAGTTATTTGAAGAGAAAATTTGCTCATAACAAATTTGAGGGGAGGTAGAGATTTCTATTTCTTCGTCTGATAAAAGTTACCAAAATTTGTTTTATAAATATTTGTTATGGTATCAATTTTGTTAAATATTATAAATTATTAAATAATGATTTTTTTTAACAAATGGAGTTATTATATAATTAAATCCAAGGTGAGAGATACT
This sequence comes from Trachelipus rathkii, assembly GCA_015478945.1. Classification (NCBI taxonomy): domain Eukaryota; kingdom Metazoa; phylum Arthropoda; class Malacostraca; order Isopoda; family Trachelipodidae; genus Trachelipus; species Trachelipus rathkii. Next base: position 2,714 of record JABUQX010040702.1, read on the forward strand.
AATTTAAAAAACTAAATAAAATTTAACCTTAAAGAATATGAAATTTAAAAATGTTTAATATTCATAATCATTGTCATAAATGAAATAGAAAATTGTAAATTATATATATGTTAGTCCCTAAATTTTTCATAAATAAACGATTATGAGCAGGAATATCTCAAGTATATTTAATATAAATTACCGTTTATTATAATATATTATAATATATATATTATATATATATAATATTAATATATATTTAATATATTAATTTATAATAATTACTAATATTTTAAATCTTATAATATATTATATATATATAATATATATATAATTATATTTATATCATATATTATTATAATATTTATATACTATTATATTATATATATAATATTCATATATACTATTATATAATTTTATATATAGAGAGAGAGAAGACTGAGAGCTGAGAGAGACCAGAGCAGCACTTGAAGTAAGTAAATAGTTACTGCCGTCGCTCACTTGAATATATATATATTGATATATAATATTTAATTATATATTATGGTTATTCTATATATATACTATTATATAATTACTTATTATCTTATTATATATATATTAATATTATTATATATATTATTATATATTAATAATATAATTATTATATAATATTTATATTATATTATATATTATTATAAATTACTTATTATATTACTATTTATCTCACAACGTTCTCTCTTCATAATTTATAGATGAATACTACTATCACACTCTATCAATCGCAATAAAATACCTGCGCATAAGCGGTTTGCGGATCGCGGATAGTGAAAATGAAGCGGATATCCGCATATGCGGCATCGGATACTTATGTAATCCGCCTACATTCCTCTAATCATATATATATATTATATATATATATATTCTATTATATAATATATATATATATTATATATTATATATTAATAATATATATATATTATATATATATATATTAATAAATATATATTATATATTACTATATATACTATATATATATATATATATTAGTTATATAAAATTGCAATAATAAATCGCAATTATATTTAAGATGTTACGATAAGAACATAAATTGGGAAAGTAAAAGAATTTATACTACGCCTTCTTTGGGATCTGAACCACACGCTTGTTGGCGAATGAGGAAATATATCCGCCGATGCTTTACGACTGAGCTATTCCTCAACCCAAAAAAAGTTGGGTTCAAGAACAGTTTTTAAAGCAACCGAGCTCCAGTCAAGGCGACATCACTAGTGTCCACAGTCCTTGTCCTAATTCCATCGTTCTTTAATATTGTCAGATTGTTAAATTATTGCGCTAATAATCGGCAATATATAAGATGTTAAATAATGACAACATTATAATGGGAAGGTAAAAGAATTTAATCTGACTCTTTTTCATTTGAATAAGATAATTTTGATAAATAACTACAAATAAAAAAAAACATTCATATCCCATATACTTTTTTAAGCGTTTGCTTTAAATATTGTAAACAAAAAAAGGGGGAACAATTATTAACCCGATGCTTTTACGACTTACGCTATCTCTCTAACCCAGAAAAAGTTTGGGTTCATAGAGATATCATTTTAAAGCAACCGAGTTCCCTTCAATTCTTTAACTATCTACAATATAAAGAAACGAGGGATAGGACAGGCCTGAGGACACCTGGTTGATGTCGCCTTGGCGGAGCTCGGGTATGCTTTAATACACATTGTTTCTTGAACCAAATTTTCTGCTTAGTATAGTTTATTCTTCTCAACTACCATCAACATCTGAGGTATATTTGTTGTCATTTCAGCGGTGTTCTCGTATCGCAGTGAACGAATTGATTTTTTCTATTTACACTACCTATTTAATGTTACTTTCTTTAATACTTATATAATATTATATATATTAATAATATATATAATATTTAATATCTATATATTATATATATATACATATATTATATAATTATATATAATAATTATTATTATATATTATTTAATTTATTATTTATCTTTATATATATATTTATATATTTATTATAAATAAATTAGTAATATATATAATATATATTAATATATACTATAATATATACTAAATTATATAATATAATAATATTTATATATATTAATATATTTATATAACTATATATTTATATACTATATATTTATAACATCGGGTAATATTTGTCCTCAATTCGCATACATAGCGGTGGTTTTCAATTCCAGAGAATGGCAGTTAATTCCTTTAACCTTATTCCCATTAAATGTTCTTTTCTAATTATAATAATTATATATATAACATATTTATAATTTACTATATATTATAATATTATATATATATATATAAATTATATTATAATTATTATATTATTATATATAAATTTTAATTTATTATCATTTATATAATATAATTATATATTAATATATTTATATATTAATTATATTATTACTATTATTATAAATTATTATAATATAACATCATTATAAATATAATTTATTACCATTATATTATATATTATATATATTTATAACTATATATATTAATTATTATATATATATATTATCTATATATATATTATATATTATATATATATTGGTATTAATATATATATTTAATTATATTATCTTATTATATATATAATTATGCCGATGAAAACTCAAATTATATCAACAATTTGTCTGATAGTTCATTTCCATATATGCTTCCATCTGACATAACTGTATTAGTTGTAAAATTCAGCGAGCTTTTTGCATTTGTGTTTCGCAACGTCCTAAGAAATTCTCGTAGTTGCGTTCATTTTGTTTAAAAACTCTTGTGTAAAATCGAATGTGGATACATTGAGCTAATACCAAAACGTCTAGGAACTTTTTCCTTACTTATTCCAAAATGTTGCTATTTTTCCTGAATAGATTGCTGAAAATATAAGTCAATCTTTTCTTAACGAAAAATGTGTAAACCTAAATATAATAAGAGTAGCTGCATGTAGGCCCCAAATGTTATGAATTGATAAATATATTACCATACAATAGGTCAGTTAATTTTATAATTTCAATCTAATTTTTCTATCCAAATCAATATAAATCTTCAATCACAATAGCTTCGACTGCTAAATTTTTTGTCATATACCAAAATTTCTCTTTTATTCTCATTATTCTCGTTTATGTTCCGAAATCGCATCAGGGCTTAATCCTCGTGATTCCTCAATTTGTAATGTTATTAATTAAATCGTCATTAATTACAAAGAAAATATTTTAAAATAAACAATAAAAACTGGTTATTAAAATAAAATGTACACTTGTGCTATTGTTGAGCATTAAGCGGAATTATACACGCCGCAGCTGATTGCTATTTACCACGAATCGTAAAATAAAAAAGTTGTGTGGAGTAAAGAAAGTGGTAAACGATAGGGATGTTCGGTGAGTCGGGAGTCGGTAGTTGGGGCCGGGAGTCCGGAATATTTCAAAAGTTTTTTGAAATAACGACTCTTGGAGTCGGTGTTTTTAATATTCGGCTCTGGGATCGGAGTTCGGTGAGTACGATTTACTTTTTTTCGATTCCCCATCCCTGATATAATATATATATATATAATTAATATATAATACTTATAATATTAATATACTATATATATATTATATAAATATATATATATATCAATATATATATATATATATATATATATATATATATATATATAATATATAATATATATATATAATATATATATATATATAGGGACAAAAGTATCAGTATCAGACTGTTGATCTAAAAAGTAAAATTTTTTAATTTAACTTATTATAAATAAAACTACATATTAAAATATAATAATAAAATCAATAGGGAAATTAATATTTTACAAATAACTTTTATACAAAAAGAACATTACATCATAATTGCATAGTTCTCTACTTTATGCCTGCGGAGTAATTTTAGACTTTTTACCACAATGTAGACTAATATGCTTTTTCACTTGTTCCTTAAAACCCATAAATTATGTGTTCCTCCTTTTAGCGACCAAAAAATGCAGTTTTATTAAATGAAAAATGATATAAAATTATTGCGTATTTGCAGATAACAGTAATACAAATACAACTGTTATAAAAAATAAAAGTGTAGAGATATTTATTCTCCAATTAGAAGATTGTTGTGTGTCCACGTTTAATTAAAATCTGCTGTTATTTACGGGCTGGGCATTGCAGTATTATCGATAAGTGGTAGGTGCTTTTGTGTCTTGTCGATAATAGACCCTTTTTTATCGGTAATTTTACCGTTACCCCAAAAAAATTATATATCTTATCCTCTATTGGAAGCATAAATTAGATTTTATAGTTGTTACATACTGGTGAAAGTTATAATTATATACATTATATATTATTATATACTATATATATATTATAGATTAACAATATATATATTATTATAATATAATAACTATATTAATATAGTAGATATATACTATACCTTTACTTATTTGTTAAGCGAATTACATACTGAGCAAAAAAGGGGGCTCGAGCACCGACGGGGAGCCAGAAGGGGACGATTTCATACCCCGTAGGCCGAGGGGCGCGAGGAGCAACACCTAGCCCAACGCGACAACACCCCACATACCACAGAGCGGGGGAAGTTCCGGAGACCACTCCCCGGAGGGGGGGAAATATCCTACCCTGTTCGTTCCCCGAAGCCGAGAGACCCCGACTTCTGCCATCTTTGCGGTTTACCCTTGGCCCGGTATTCCTTTAGCTTTCACAAAAAAAAATTAACCAAAAATAAAATAGACGGAGTGGTAAAACGTAACAGGTCCTATTATTATATAATTGAATCATCAAATCCCTAATTAATAGAAAGTCTATTTATGTTAAAAAGATACCATGTACTATTTTTTGGGGTCTACACGAGTACCTTGTCTTCAAAAAGGTCAATAACTTTAGACTTCTATCCATTATATATAATATATATATATAATCTTATTATATATATATATATATAAATATTATATTATTATAAATTATATAAATTATATAATATATATATCATATTATATATATATATATTATCAATTATATATTATAATATTATACTATATATAATATATATAATTAATATAATATATATATCTATATAATTAAATATATATATATCTATAATATTATATAATATATTATTTATTATATAAATAATTATATACTTAATATATATATTATATATATAATATAATATATTATATATATATATATATATATATACTATATATATATAATATATTTTGGAAGAAGAGTTCCACGGAACATAGGTGGTAGGCATAAGAAGGAAGCACGCATGCGAACTAGACTCGGGAGTTACCCTTAATCATCTACATCAAAACTCACGCAACGCAGCTTACACAGCACCCTTGTGCTACGAGGGCGGTCGTAAAGGTGGTCTGGTTATACCCTGGAATGGCCAAATTTTACCCTCTGAACACCAATTGCGTACTGATAGTATCCATTGTAGAATAAAGTGATAAAACGTATCACCAATATCGCGCACCGTCTAAAAGATAGTAGGGTTCAAGTGAGCTTGGGAAAAGATTACCTGGCCAGTTTATAAGCATTCATGGCTCTTGACCGACACTTATCCTAAAAAGCCGAGTGAAACCAGAGCTCCCCCCAGTATATGAAAACAGTAAACTCTATAATCCAAGGGCGGATGAGCCCTCTTGTAATTGCTGGTGTATCTGAGAAGACAGGATAATAAAGACTCCCAGTCTAAAAAACAGACACTCCATTGTTTCTTTGAGGCACCGCCCTATTGCAAAATTCCGTTGATGATTGATGTGAGGTTTCCAAGAACATTTTTTTCATGTTTATTTTTAAAGGCCAAGGATGTTTTATATATAGTAACGAGGAGAGACGAAAAGAACCGAATCTGTAAAAGAATGTAATAGGTACATTTTAGAAGGTTGTTTAATCGTAGATGTATGAGATTTGGTAAGAAGTTAGGTTTTTATTATAAGATGATATTTTTAATCAAAAGTGTTTTGAGACAAATACCTAACTCGACGAAATTCTATCTAGATATCACTTGCGTAGAACTTTAACACAATCGAGGAATAGATTTAAGACGACGAGCCTGTGCAAATTCCTAGAATGTAAAAGAGGTGAAGCATGTATTGTAAATGATTTAAAGATATAAGAAGTGATCGCGTTCATCGCCATTATTAAAGGATTGAGTTTAGATTTATCAGATTGTAATTAAGATCCTATATATGTTGAAAGTAGGAATCATAGTTTTGACAACTAATGACCATGTAAAACTACCCTCCTATGAGAGGATATCCTACCTCTATTTGAACTCTGTAACAAATTATAGATAGAAGTCTCGCTCATAATGAGCAACGAGCCGATATTTGATGGTCGACTTGAAAGAAAGCATCTTAATACAAATAAGTAATTAGTCAAAAAGAATAAATGAGGATATACCTCAAACGGCGGGAACTTTAAGAGAGCATTTAGACGTGTGCCAATATATATTACCGTAAATGCTTTGGAAGATATTGTCAAGCACAAATTCATATAACGCACGCAAGTCACCTCATGTTAAGTTAATCTAAGATTAAGGAAATTTTCCATTAATCTATAAATATATTCATTACTTGGAAAGTTTAATATTTCGACCAGTTTGACCTAAGAATTCCATGTCGCGCATCGTCACTGATGCTCTAAATATAGGTAAGAGAGAGAAGAGTCTAAAGATCTAAGAAATGAAAGTTGAGAAATGTTTCAAAGATCTTATAAGATCTTAGATAGATAACAAGTGAGAGCTATAGGGCGATAGTTAGAAGGATTCAGAGAGGGCTTCCTTTACTTTACGAATAGGTCTGAACAATGTGTCTTCGCTTCTCAAGCGACTTGAGGACATCGCCTTGCTTAGTAATTCGGATACATTGAGGAGGAGTATAGTTAATGAACGAGGAGCGCGGAATCAGTCAACGTAAGCACATTTCTCTCCTACAAAAAACTCTGGGAGGAACCCTCGCCTTACCCGAATCCCCGGGCGTTCTACACGTTCTATTATATTCTCAGGTCGGAGGCCTCCATGATTACCTGATCACAATTTAATCTAACACAGCGAAAGACAATCGATCCTGAGAGAGAAGTGAGAGAGAGAGGAAGGGATGCACCAGAATCGTCCAGGTTGAGTTAGAGGAAAATAGGACCCTAAGGCATCCGAGAGAGGTGGCCCTCTTAGAAGTTGACGAGTGTAGCAACGGAGAGTTCATCAAGAATCGAGGATCAAAGAGGAGGAAAGACAGATTTACCGAAAGGGTTGTACTAAAACAATGTTCCTTTAGGAAAGACGGCCAGAAAGAATTTGTCAGAAGACCACAGAAATCCAAGAACTGGTTATGTATAACATTATTCGTTGTAATATGAAAGCCCCCTTTGCTCGTCGAAACTAGTATCGCATTTTTTTCACACACGTCACATCAAACTTGTTAAATATATGCTGAATGAAAATTTAATGCAAGAAGAGTGATAGGAAAACGATAATTATTTCCACTCCCGAAGACGCGTCTTTCCCACTAGCCTGTGGCAAGAGCAACAAGAAGCACGATCAAACCATGGTAAAGAGGAGAGAAAGATATTAGATTGAGTGTTTTATGATATTAAACGAGTTAAAGGATGAATTCTTAGCTATCTGAGTCTCAGACAAAAGCAAACAAGAACTAAAGGTTAGAGTTAGAGAGGTGATATTCCACAGAGGCAAAAGTTAGAGTTTAAGCCGCGGGAATGCTGTAAAGTCAATAGAAATAACCCGCGCCTCTAACGCAAAATCTGCACATCCTTTCCACTCACATATAAATAAGAATAGAACAATAAAACAAAAACAAAACTAAAACAAAAAGGAGAAATCGACATAAAATTTTAAATACTTATAAAATCGTAAACTTAAAAAAAAATGTAAGAACTAATAATTAAAAATCAACTACTATACAATGAAAAAAAAAATTTAAAACCTATTCACTTCAAAACCCACAGAGGCAAATATTAAAAGTTTTTAAAACCTAACAAACTAAAAAATGAAAAAAAATAGAACAGAACTTATCTTTTAAAACGCAAACGCAGACCTCGCCGAAATGATTAAATGATTAATTACCGAGTATGAAATAATTTTAAATAAAACTTTCAAAATTAAAAAAAATATGATTATGAAGAAAATGGTTTTCAACTTTCATTAAACACAGCACAGCATAATAATAACCAGGTTGTGGAGTTCGGTTTCCAAATTTTTTTCACAAGAACTCCCGAACTCCGACATCCTGAAATTACCAGATTCCGACTCAGACTGACCGACTACCACCCTTTAAAAATTACCGAGACTCCGAACTACCGACTAACCACCCTTTGAAAAATTACCTACCGACTCCGACTACCGACTCCGACTTCAACCCTCTGGAAAATTATATATATATAATAATATATATATATATAATATATATATATATTAATATATATATATAATATATACTATATATATATATATAAATATCTAATATATATATATAATATATTAAAATATTATATATATATATATATAATATTATAAATAAATATATATATATATATATAAATAATATTATATATAATATCATATAAATATATATATAATATATATATATATATATATATATATAAATATATATATATATATATATATAAAATAATATAAATATAAATATATATATAATATATATATATATCTATATATATATATATGAGGGTTTTGATTGTTTGTTACCTGTGTTAATGTATAGTAGTGAGACATGGTCTGGAATAAGAAGTAAATATATGCTAAAGTAACAATGGTTTCACATGGGGAAATCTTAAAAATAGAGGACAATCTTAGAGAGGCGTGATAGCGAATGTAGAAGAATTGCTAAAAGGAGGAATGAAAATAAGAGAGTGTGTGGTGGGAAGAAAGGGGTTGATGAGAGAATCAATGAATACGTTGAGAATGGTTTGGCCATGCGGAAAGGATGGATGATAGTTAAGTTGGTTAAGCGATGCATAGTGTTTGAGTAAAGCTGGGAATAACGACACCACGGCCTTGACGGGGAGACCTGAGGAAAAGTGGAGTGAGGAAGGTTTCAAGCAGCAAAGGGATTCCTGAGGGAGAGAAATCTGAGTTTAGCAGAGGCGAGAGGAAGTAATAAAAGTTAATGGCAGTGTTTTGTGAGAGGATATGGTGTGGCCCACCTGGGTTAAGAGATGAACCCTACATTGGCGAGAAAAATGCCGTACTGAGGGTCCGTCCGTGAAGCTCTAGGGTGGATTTTCTTACTGCGAACGAGTTCTCAATAAAAAGATATAAAATGGGGCGGTAAGGCTGAGCTTTCCTTTTCGCGACTTTCGTCGTATTATTCTACTACTTTTCTGTTTCCAGTGGATGCTACGCACCTCTTAACCCCCCAGACTTGGGGAAGAAGGTGGGTGAGATAATGATGATTATATTATATATATATATATATATATAATATTATATATATATATATAATAAATATATATATATATATAACTATATATATATATATCTATATATATATATATTATAATATATATAGGCGCGGTAAGCAGAAATTTTTTTTTTCGTCTTTATATATATATATATAATATATATATATATATAATATATAATAAATAATATATATTATATATAATCATCAATAATAATATTAATAATATAAATAAATAAACTATATATATATATATAATATAAATATATATAATAATATTATATATACTATATATATATAACTATATATACTTAATAATGAATTAAATCCAATATTCTGCTTCGGGCTGAGCCAATTTTCACCACCCATAAAAATGGAACATATAATTCTTAATTTTCAGCCAATTTTCAATGGGAAAGAAGCAAACCTCAGCTTTTTAACTGACTCAATAAAACGTCGTTCTCTTAAATATTTTTCTGTGTCTGTAGTCATTCTTTAAGAATTTTCCAATTTTCAAAATCCTCTATGTTTTTGACATTGTTCTTTTCAACTTTAAATACCATTTTTTATCACGAAAATGAACTTCAAAAACTGAATATACAAATAGATGAAGGGCTCCATACGCAACTAAAAAATACACGAAATTAGAAAATCTGCCTTTCTTCTAAAGCAAACAATTCAAACCATCGTCTGTACTTGATAGCTCTTAACCCACTCCCACTCAAAGCCAGCAAATCATCCTTGATGCACTACTTTACACTCTCTTCATCATAAAGAACCTAGGTCTTTATCTAAATAAAGTTGCCCAAAAAACCCTGTGCGCAATACTCTAATATTGACCTCAAAAATAAAGCTATTATAAACCTTACCGCTTGCATTAACTTTGTTAGTTTTGTAAACCAATTGCGATTTATTATATCTAAAACATCTTATTAACTTATATTCCTTGCTTCCAACCACGATAAGTTAGTTTCAGACTTGCGCTTGTACTCACATCTAAATCTTTTTTTTAGTCCGGTGCACAGACTCAAGCCAATCCCCTTCATAATCGTAGTTAAATATTCCTAATTTGAGTTACAAAATGAAAGAACTTGCACTTTTACTATTAAATAAAAATTTTATTTGCCGTATCTGTCCAGAGATTCAAGAATTCTATCAAGATCATTTTGAACACCTTTGTATATCCTCATTATTCTTTCCTAAGGTAGCCACTTTGGTATCCAAGTCTGCAAAATTAAGAAATCTTAGGATTTAAGCCCTTCTGATCTAAATGATTATATAATATAATATATAATAATATATATTATATATATATAATATATATTAAATATAATATATAATAATATTATATAATATAATATCATATATTATATATATATATATATATAAATATATATAATATATATAAATATATATATACATATAATATATATTATTATGCTTCCCAAAAGTAAGTATATAGACTGATTCGCAACAATTTAATTATGATAATATGGACTTTGCCTGAAAATCTAACCAAGTTCTCTCCTTCAAAAGTCCAGTATGACCCGAACTTAGCGAGGTTATATAACACAGCTGTTCCAATGTTTCTTCACATTTGTTCATAGAACAGTGAAAGTAACAAAATTACCAGAAGTGAAATGTTAAGTCCAGCGTGTACAGTATTTTTTTATGTTTCAAACATCGTAACCAAAAAGAATGACAACTAACACAACTCATTTTCAAACATTAGGAAGAAAGGCATAGAAATCACACGGAGCTAGATAAATCTTTGCTATACTGGAGGATGTGAAGAAGTACTTGAATGTTTTATGTTCCGCAAAATTCCATAATTGACAGAGCATCAGTGCGGATGGTGGCGTTATAATAATAAAATATACTATATATATATATACTATAATATATATAATATATATAAATATATATATATATAATAATACATAATATATATATAATATATATATATTATATATATATAATATATAATATAATATAATATATATATATAATAACTTATATAAACTGCTAAACATGAACTTATGTATCAAATACTCAATGAATGAATACGTTATCTTAAAAATAAAATAGCAAATCTGCAGGAAGTCCTCCATTTTCATTTTCACTCTTAGGTCTGATTTTTATAATGCTAAGACAAGCAGAAAAAGCATATATATCCACAGCGCTAACTTGCTTTGGAATGAAGATCAGTAAACAGCAATATTGCAGCTTCTTGTACAATTTCTGGAAACTTATCGATGGCCTCTTCTAATTTAAAGCTTCTAAGTTATATCAATTTTTGCAACTTCTTTCAGTGCGGCAGAGAAATTTTTTAAAGTTATCGGAATATTGTGGTCAAGGATGAGAAAAAACCCTTGACCCTTTTTCTTGAAACCAGTCAAAGCTTTCGCCCTAAACCTTCAATATCTAGAAGCTTTTCATACTCAATCTTCTGAGCTTTCTGAAATAACTCGAGAAGGCAGTAATGGGGATAGTTGTAGCTTCTCATCACTTACAATATGTTCAGGTGGATTCTTTTCTTCTGAACTTCTTGCAACTTTATAATACAAATATCACGTTAGCAAAGTGCAGCATACTGAGCCTTTTGCATGTTGACTTCCATTTTAAGCTTACCCTAGTAGATAGGAATTAATATAAACAGCAGCTAGTATAGAACACATTGTCCATGAGAGAAATTTCTCATCGTACCTTGGAGTTTTTTTTTATTTCTTCAGCATCTTAAATATAGATGGTATAAAGGTTGAAGGTTAATATCAATTAGGATTATGATCGATAATTGAAAAAAACATAAGGTCGCAAGTTACAAAAACTTCGAAATTTGCAATTGCAATTTTGTGATGTGGAAGTTGCAAGTGAGTGAACTTGTTTGAAGCGATTGAAGTCACTCACAGAGTCACAATTCATAACTTTGTCCACCTAAAAATTTCTGATTCCAACTCTACTATCCTGAAAGTTACTCCGACACCGACCTCTTGAAAATTACCGACTCGACTCGACTCCGACTCCACCTCTTCAAAATTACCGACTTCCGACTCCGACTCCGACCTCACACCCTTTTTCAAATTACCGACATCTCCGATCCGACTCCGACCCCAGCCCTCTTCAAAACTACCGACTCCCCGACTCCGCGACTCCGACTCCGACTCCGACTCCACAACCCTGATAATAACAATAAATAAAATTAAGATAAACTTTCAACAGTGAGGACTTTCAAACACGTCTACACTGCACAGGATTAAAACCTAATGGATAAAACTAACCTGTTAATCTACAACTAATTTCATCAGTCCTGTATATATGTCTCCTAACTCAACTGACTATCCAAAAAATTTCGACTACTTTGGCTCTAAATTAGAACACATTTTTTCTCTTCCTCACATTTCTCTGAAGTCATCATTCTTAGTGATTTCAATGTTCACCACGGCCAAATGCTATCTTCTAAATCTTAATATACAGTTAGTGTACTTGCTATCACTTTTCTATCCAGAATAACTTTGAGCAGATAGTGCAGCTCCCTACTTGTATCTCTGATCATCTCAGAGATGAAACCAACATTCTAGATTTTTCCTAATCCCGCTTCTTATTCTTTTAAATTCTTTCCTCTTATGGGTTCATCCGATCACTTTTATCTCTATTTTATGTTCTACCTCTTCAAGTCTTTTAAAAGAAAGACCCCCGCCTAATGCGAGAATACGTTTTTGGCACTTCGATGATGCAAACAGGAAGGACTTGCTGTCGTACTTCTTTGATTTCCCATGGAATGACTACAGATAATTGGAAATGGTTCCTTGAAGTGTGCAAAGCGCGAGCTAATTCTCTCTGGCATGGAGGTATGCACCCCATGACCTTTACCTTTAACTAAACCTAGATAACCTTGGTTTAACTCTGCTTGTTCTTGTGCTATTAGCCACAGTGACGCTGCCTTTAGAAATTACTGTCATTTTCAAATTTCAGAAATCTTTGCAACTTATATTTCATCCCAAAATCGTGCAACATTTGTTCTCCATCACACTAAAAAATCCTTTCTCAGTATATGATGCTATAATCTTACTGACTCCTCCTCCTCACGTCCTTTCTGACATTTTCAAAAAATATTAACTCTTAGATTTGCTTCTTTCTCTTACCCTCCTTTAATATTTACCGACAGCGCAACTGCCGTTTAATCTTCTACTAAAGCTAAACTCTTTGCTCAAATTTTTGCTTCTAATTCCACCTTAGACGATTCCAGTGATATTCCATCTTCTCAACTTCCCTCCTACATATTTATGTTAAAATTGGAATTTCTTCTAAAGGTGTTATTTCTGCTTTTATATATATATATATATATATATATATATATATATATATGTATATATATATATATATATATATATATATATATATATATATATATATATATATATATATATATATATATATATATATATATATATATATAGGACCTTCTCTGTTTTAACTCCGTCAGTTTTGAATTTTTTGTTTTTAATATATATCTAGTATATGATCCTAACAATAAATTTAAGTAACAGGACACAATTCAAAAATATGTAGGACCTTTTACGTTTTACGACCGTCATTGCCAATTTTTTTTAGAGGAATACCCAGGGTAAACCGCAATAATGGCAGGAGTGGGGTCTCTCGGCCTTCCGGGGAACGACAGGTAGGACTATTTTCCTCCCTCGGGGAAGGTCTCCGGAACCCCCCGCTCTTTGGTATTTAGGTATCGCGGGGGTTCCTCCGCCCCCTCCCCTACGGGGTATGGAAAACGTCCCCCTCTGTCTTCCGTCGGCTCGAGCCCCTATTTTCTTCTAATATTTTTATACCATACGCTGATTTCAAATAATATATTGGTTTTTTTCTGCAAAGTGTCATACTTTTTAGAGATATTTCATTTTAAAACAATATTTAAACATAGGGGGCATTTATAAACAATTCTTAAAAGATTTCGAACTTTTGAATCATGTCAATTCCATTACCACTGAAATTCATTGTTGGTATCATATAGTATATAATATATTAAAAAAATCAAAACTGACGGGGTCGTAAAACAGAATAGGATATATATATATATATATATATATATATATATATATATATATATATATATATATATATATATACTATATATATATATATATACCTATGCTATATATATATATATATATATATATATATATATATATATATATATATATATATATATATATATATATAATAATAATAATAATAATAATAATAATAATAATAATAATAATGATAATAATAATAATAATAATAATAATAATAATAATAATAATATTAATAATAATGTGTCATAATAATAATATTAATAATAATAATAACTTCAATTTACTAACTTGGACATAGACTGTTTATAATAGGATGGTCTGGCGTAGCTGTGTATTAGGGTATTAAGGGGTTAAAGCATTTACCACAGGTTGCGGATGCACACACACGTGTATAAAATCACACACACACACACACACACACATATATATATATATATATATATATATATATATATATATATATATATATATATATTTTTATATATATATATATATATATATATATATATATATATATATATATATATATCTCCATAACATACTTTAATATTATAATTAACACTTAAATAATTAATTTCATAGTTTAATAATATGTACGAGTAAAAACACTAAGATGGGTACACTAAATGAAATTTAATTTTAAATTTATTTTGATATAATGCATTCGTTTGCTGCCGTGTTAAAATTTAATGTTGACTAGTGTTAATTATTATAGTAATAACAATGTTAATTTTTAATTGTTATTAATTTAAATTTTTAATATTTTAGTATATTCTGTAAAGTAATAAAAACCTGAAAAAGTAAATTTATATATATATATATATATATATATATATATATATATATATATATATATATATATATATATATATCTGGATTTATCTTCTAATATATACCTAATATATATATATATATATATATATATATATATATATATATATATATATATATATATACATATATATATATATATATATATAATATATATATATATATACTATATATATATATATATATATATATATATATATATATATATATATATATATATATATATATATATATATATACTCTTTATATAAAATATTTTTTGTGCTTGTGGGCGAATAACGTATAGGCTCTTGTTAAAAGGAAAGGCGCTATCTGCTGCTTCAGAATTTATTATACAAATTATCAACTGAGAGTTTAGTTACAACAAATAGATTCAAAAGTATCCACAGTAAAAAGTTGCGTTATAAATTCAGCTATAAAAGTCCGCCATAAAAGAAGGTCCGCTACATACAAGGTGCCAAAACAAGAAATAAAATAATAAATAAAAAAATCAATGTGGGACATTTTAACATTTAGTGAAAAAGATTAATAAGTTTTATGACATAAAATAAGACACTGCTAAATTATACAATAAAAATTAAAAGTTAAAAATTAGTGTCTTTTCTTGATGACGAAATTACATAAATTTCAAAAATAAAAAGTTAGAACAAATCTTCTAAAAAATATGACTTAGAATTAAAAATTAAAAATGAAAAAAATAAAATCTTTTCTAGGTCCGATACAAAGAATTTTAAACATTTTTTTTTCTTTGTGATAATTTCAGACAAAAATGCAACATCAAAAATTTAAGATTTACTTCAGCAAGTGCTTTAAGATAATAAAATTTAAACAAAGGTGATTGCAAAATTTAAATGTCAATGTGAATGAATATAACTAAATTTAAAAATAAATATAACTTCTTGGTCCGATGAATACTAAATGAAAATGAGTTTATTGAAAACAAAAAAAAAAAAAAAAAAAGCCAAGAAACTTTAAAAATTATTTTTATTTTTCAAAATAAATTGTAAGTTGAGAATGTTCTGGTGGTTGTAGTGTAGATGGGGGTGTCATTTTAGTAAATGTAAAATCCTACAGCAAGTAAGATATTAAATCCTTAAACAAGAGTGAGCGAGGGGCTTGGTTAAATAATAAAAAAAATGGGAGGAAATAAGCAAAGTATTCCATGGGGCCCAAAGGAAGTTTAAAGGGGTGCAACAAAAATATATAAAATATGAACTATAATATACAAACAAAGTCCAGGAGCTAGTGCAAAAATTCTCATTATTATTATTATTATTATTATTATTATTATTATTATTATTATTATTATTATTATTATTATTATTATTATTATTATTCCTGTCGATATTATTATTATTATTATTATTATTATTATTATTATTATTATTATTATTATTATTATTATTATTATTATTATTATTATTATTAATATTATTATTATTATTATTATTATTATTATTATTATTATTATTATTATTATTATTACTATTTTCACTGGCGTTATTACTACTATTATTATTATTATTATTATTTTTACTGGCGTCATTATTATTATTATTATTATTATTATTATTATTATTATTATTATTATTATTATTATTATTATTATTATTAATATTGTGTGTGTGTGTGTGTATTATTATTTTATTATTATTATTATTATTATTATTATTATTAGCATTATTATTATTATTGTTATTTTAATAATTATCGCGTATAAGAGCTTTAAAAAAAAATCCAGGGAACTTTCAAAAAAAACTGTACATTAAAAGTTTAGATACGATATTGAACCAGGGGAAGAAAAGTACATAAAACTCAAGAAAATTCGGGCATGAATTTATTCACTTCAAAAATAAGACAATAAATCTAAAAATTAAAAATTAAAGAGGAAATTGAGAAAAGGAATTTAATTATTCCAATCGAAATATTGTAGAGGACGAATTATTCTGAAATACTAAAACTGTTGAACTGTAATATTCACGAATAAATGTAATTTGTGTGTGTGGAAGAATAATGTAAAAAAAATCAAATATAGACTTACCAGAAAAATCACTAAGAGGAAACCGATTTTAAAATGCAACTTATCGGTACCATTGCTTAAGAAATAATGATTTTGGGAAATCTAAAGGAATTACTTTTGGGGTCGAGGAGGACGCGGGAGAGGTGGAGGGGAATTGGACTTCAGATTTTGATATCAGAGTTTATGAAAATAAAAATAAGATAGTCTAGAGCAAATAACAAAATTTGATAAAATGCGAACTTTGAAAGTGTGATAAACGATTTTTGAGCTTACGTGAGAAAAAAAATAAATATAGAAGAAAGAAAATAGTGATATAAAATTTATCTGAAAGTCTTCGGATTGAAGATAAACTGATAATGAAAAGGAGAAATAGATATCTCTAATTTTCCTTTTCATATAGTCTTTAACAAATAAATTCATTGTTAAAGAGTTCCCCCTGCCAGTGAAAAGAAAAGGTAATTGAACTATGCAATTGTTGCAGGAGGGTTTGAAGAGGTGGGTTCTAATGAAGTATCCCACTGAGGATATAATGGTTTTAATTTCAACCTGGAAGTTTGAAAAGTTACAAAAATGTGGATGAACAGGTGAAGATTCAGGAAGTTACGAATCTTTTGAAATCCAACTTGTTTGGAAGCGGAAGAATGGGATGGATGTCTGAAGATGTATCTATCTGATACTAGAGTGCAACCTTGAGGGAGATATTGTAAAATACTGGTGATAAATCTGGGTTGGTTCCTAGGACATGAGATAGAAGCTACAATTTGGGAAGGAAAAGAAAGTAAGGTTTTATTTCCGGCTTCTAGAGTATAGGGTGTTTTGTAAGGATAAGGATTATACTTGCAATGAATGGTGTTGTTTCAAAGTTTAAGAGGTAAGCAATAACCTTAATAACATGTGCATTTTAATTCTTGATATATTTGGTTAAAATGAGAGGCAAAGAAAAGAATATGGTTTAATAAATGTGTTTAATGAAAATGATCGAGTGCTGGGGGGTTAAATTTTAGTGCAAATCTGTCTCCGTGTTTTGACATTGCGAAAATTTGAAATGAATTTAAGTTATCTGTTAGTAATTACATTAAATTTCATCAATAAATAGATTTTTGATTTTACTAGTAATAAAAATTAAAAAATATATGGGGAAGCAAAAAGTATATTTGTTCTATTTAAAAATTTTCTTTAAATCTGTTAAAGTAGTAGTATTTTGATATTTTGTTTTCTAATTTCAGGGAGAAGATTGTTAATATCAAGGTAAAGAAGATCCAATTTCTCAAACATTTTGTGTGTGAAGATAGGGGAGAAGAAATGTTTTGTGAGAAAAAGGGTTGTATATTGGATTAATAAGCAAATAAAATTTGAAATTTTAGTGATCTTACCATTAATTTGTTATAAACTTTTCTTTTTAATATTCTTTAATGAAAATGTGTTTACAGTTTCATCTTTTACATGTTAGAAATGTCTTTTCTAATATGTTTTGTTATTTATACATTGATGTAAATAAATGTAAAATAGCCGGCCCGTGGCACTTTAAAAATGTTAACAATCTAAAAATAGTTGTGAAGAGGTACAGATGTTCCTGTGTGAGGAAGGAAAAGGATAAATAGATGGTATAAATGAATCTGTGTGATGTGAGGTCGTGTTGATGTGTGTGGGAGTTTTGGATTGGAATGTGTTTTGTTACAGTGATAAGTCTGTTAAAGAAGGAGGTATTAGTGTGGTTAATGTCCTTGTGTTGAGAGTGAAAGGTATTGAAAAATGCAATGAATGTGGCTTTAAAAGAGTGTGTTTGGGTAAATTTCTTGAAGTGTGTTCAAATAACATAATGTGAGTGTTCTTTTGAGTTTATACACATAAGAAAATGAAGTGTGTGTGTAATGTTTCAGTCTTGACCGTGTGAAGATTTATGACTTAATGTAAGAGTGTGGAAATTTCTGTTGTGAGAGAAATGAGTGAGCTAATTTTTGTGTTGAATGCGTGGAGAATATATGATTTGCGAAGAGGATATTTGGAAAGTTTTGTTCTAGCGAGAGAAAAAAAATAAGAATCAGAACGCGAAATGCACATAGGTGCGGTTTAAGTATTATTTGGAGAAGTGGAGAAGTGAGAAATTTGAAAAAGAGATTTGACAAGTGTGTCGTGTGAAAATGAGGCATGATTCTGTTTGTGAAATGGAAAGTTTAAGAAACAACTCGTGGAGAAGTAGGAGGAGGGGGATCAACATATGATCATTAAAGAAAACTGGTGGGGTGGGTGAACACCATAGAGAACGCGATAGTGGTTTCCTGAGAATGAGGTTATCATATAGGATGTGCATTATGATGCAAAGAAAGAGTCTGAGATCCTAATGAAAATTTCAAAGGAGGAGTAGTTTAAGCTTTAAAGAGTGTTGAGAAAGACTCAGTGTTATATGGAACATTAAACGCTAAATCTTGAGCTTTACCTTGCGAATGTGATAAACATTGTTCTTTAATGCGAACTGGAGGAAAGTAACGAGCATGCTGAAGAGTAGAAAGAGTTTTCCCATTAACATTTGGCAGAGGTATGAAAGATTGAATCTCTGGAGAACTACTAAAAGGTGAGGCGGTGTTATGAGCATGGTTACTATTCCATCTAAAAGCGTTTGTGTTACTATCTATCTTATTGGGGAATAGAGCCCTGGCATTAGCTTTGCCATTTCCATTTTTAACAATATTAACACTACCTAAATTTAAGTTCCCGCTATGGGCGTCCGCGTTGCCAATATCTAAATCATCTATATTAATGCGAGTCTCAGTGTTGCCTACAGCGTGAGGAGGAGAGTCCCCTATAAGTTTCCCATTTAATAAATATTCCTGAGAACGCATGCTACTTTCAGGACAAACCCTAGCTAATGTTGAACTGATATTTGCGATACCATTTTCAGACCCAGTTATGCTAACCATTCTGTTTGGTATAAGAGAATTTTCTACCCCTTGAAAAACATGCTGGAAATTTGTGTTAAAATTCCTATCGAAGCGTACATTATGAGCTAAAATATTAGAGTGTTTTGGAGTATTAACATTATATTCGTCATGCAAAAAGCTTTTAACCCCATTTGAATTTATATTATCAAGAGAAATAGGTTTAGCGCATGCATTAGAGCTATCTTTGACAAGTGTGACAGCTGTCGAGCTGCGAACATTGCGAGTCCCACTGGGGGGATGTATGGAAGATTTGGGTGCTTCCCAGCATTTGTTGAGTAAAGGAGAAGGTCTTCTCCAGTTACTTACTAGATCTTCTCTATTAGCGAAATGAAAGAAAGATCTGTGGGCTCCCTGAGTATGGTTTTCTTTAGAAGGAATTTTACCACCGCGGAAGCGAGAATTTTGTGGAGAGTGTCCATAAGGAGAAAAACATTGAAAATGCCCATCTTGGGTCAAATGTTGCGGATTTTTCCGGCGATAACAAGTGTGTGGAGTTGCAAAAGGTTTGCGAGGAAAGGAGGAGGGAGTGTGATGTCCCCTATGCGTAGGGTTTTGAAACCGATCGTTTGTCAGCTCCTCAAAAAATCGTTGCCGCAAAGTTGAATGGGCAACGTTGTTATTGACATTAGAGGTTTTCATTTGGTCATTTGTGTTGACCGGAGAAAGCGCATTACCAGGTAAATGTTGAGAAGTAGGTAATATTGCTTCATTAAAATTGATAAAAGATTCAGAAATATTAACAAGAGAATGAGGGTTAGTGCCCTTCGATACCTTTTGATCAATGAGATAGGAGGCTTTTAAAGATTGCAAATCATGTTGAGAGAAAGTAGTTAATTCGGGAGATAGACCTAAAGTGCTAATTAAATATTCAAAAGAAAAAGAGTTATTAAAACAAGCGGTAGAAACAAGTGAAGCATGCGGAGAGGGAGAAGAAATATTTCCTATTAAATTATACTTATATGAATCATTATCAATACTTTCTTCATACAATTTAGTATTATTTTTAGCGTATAATATATTACTGTTTCTAGTGTGTGCGTAAGCGTTCCTTCTACCTATCTCGTTATATTTCTTAACTATTCTTTTCTGTCTGTAAATATTGAAAGTGTGGCTTTCAACCTCATTCCTATGCTTTATATCTACAAGCGTCGCAATATTTGCCATATGTCCCACTGGATCTTCTGGCATATCCAATCTTACCTCCTTGCTGCTTTTCACCTCAGCGTCTGCTCTGACCTGTCTATCAAATGTGAAGCTCGTTCTATTACTGTGCAAGTGCTCTATAGGCGCGAGAGCTATCTGCTTTCCAAAAGTGTTTGCAGAACCGTCAACACTACCATCTGTGCTTTCAAATAACATACCTGGCTCAATATGCACTTCATCTCCTAATACTGCTACATCGCGTGGCATATTATATAAAGAAAAACAGTCGAAACTCTTACCTTCCAAATTTCTATCATCTGCAAACTCCATATTTAAAGAGATATGTGACTTAACCTCAAATCCAACATCACCATTGAAAACTCCACCATCGTTACCATCTCCAATTTCATCTGTGCTTGAGTTTTCAATACCAATTTGCAACTGTTGCATATTCACCTCGCTGTTGGAGTTTATTTCAGGCACACTGCGGTCTACCTCGGCAATATCTGTGCTTCGCGAATCTGTTTCAGAGTCATCATTAATCTGTAAAGTTTTAATAAAAGAATGGGGAGATAAAGGAGCTTTGGTAAGAGAAGAATTCATATTACACCCTTCCAATCGGGAAAAGGCAATATGGTCTTGCAAATGATTAAAACCCTGCGTCATTTCTACTGCTTTTTTATTCTCGAGAGTAAATTGTGCTGCCTCTGGAAAATGTGAATGCTCTATAAGAGTGGACTTTTGGTTTTCCAGAGGGTGATAAAAACTCTGCGTCACGTCTACTTTTCTATCTTCGGGCTTAAAAAGTGTCACATCAATTTCAGACCCGGCGAAGTCATTAAAACCTAACTCTGAAATAGTTAAAGGAGCGCTAAAAAGATTATCATTTAAATTACTAAGGCAAGCCTGAGAGTTATTAATGAATTTAAAATTATTATCGTGTATATTAAAAATAGAATTACTCAAGGACCTGTCCAAATTAATATTAGAGAAATCAACCTTGCTGTTGGAATTTACATGTGTAGAGATTGCGTTTACATTAGCGACATGTGGAATATCATTTTGAATAAAAACATCATTACAAAAATTATGTGTTTGTGTGGAAGTGTTTTTATCATTAATAGTTGTAAGACATTGTGGATTAATATTATTTATACATAGAGAAGTATTAAAATTTGAGCACTCTGACGGAAATACCACATCATCAGTAGTTTTATTGAGAATATCAATTTGAGCGGTGGGGCTCGTGCTAGCATGTTGATATCGGCTATCAATATCTGGAACGGAAACATTTAAATAAAGAGGAGCCTGGAGGTGAGTCGATTGAGAGGTTTGCTTCCTGCCGTGGATTACATTCATAGCATTGCTCAAAATGCCATGAGAGTTTAAACATGAGTTAGTGGAAACATAAGAACCTATATTAGGGTCCACTGAAATAGTATTGGGCGGAAAAATCCTCTTTGCCCGTGTACATAAAATACCCTTTTTGAAGAAAACAACACGAAATCTATTATTAGGAGGAACATTTAAATCAATTTTATATTTGTTAATAGATTTCGTGTCAGAGAGATTATTCAAATAAGCTGAGTTAAACAAAATATGCGACTCTACCTGTTTATTTCCATTAAACAAACCCCTGTGAGTGATGGTTGGTCTGTTTACCATAACATACATCTGTGGCTCGATGCTGCCGAGAGAAGTCGAGCTACCATTTCCATGATGAGAATATTTTCCAAATTTTCGAGTCTGGAGAAGAGGCGGTGTACCATTGAGATAGTTCATTTCCAATGCGTCGTTTGCTGGAGTACTTATTTCACAGGATGAGGAGAGATTGTGCTGGAGAGAGACAGTTGTGGACTGGTCCTGCCCTCTCGAAAATGAAAATTTTGCGAATTCCCAGTGTGATTTATATTGCGAAATTGTTCCCGAGAGTGAGAACTGACTTCATGAGGCGCTCTCCAATTTTCCTGTGAATGACTTGGAGAAGAAAAATGAGAAAAGGAGAGTCCGGCATCCCGGTAAAGTCTCCAATTTGGCACATTATTGACCCTTGCGTGGTCATAGAAGTCAATATTGTAAATATTATCTCTCATCATTAAATATTTAATATATTCTATAAAAACATTTGTTTGCGGAGCAATTGTTTTTCAAAATAGTGACGTGAATTATATCATTAAGAGAAGAAAAACATTAAATATTATATAACCCCTTCAAATTGAAAGTGACTTTAAAATGTTATATAAATTTCTGAGAGAGGGGGGTAAACAATATTCCAAATTCTGATATATCAAAAAAAGTAAAACAGCGAAAAAACAATATGGTACCGTAAGTATATAAATCCTCAAAGCGCAGTGATTTCTGGCACCTGGTAGCGACAGCGATGCGTTCTGCTTATTTCACCAATTTGAGTCGCTTTCACACAGCGACGGACTGCAAGGTTTCCACTTTCGCCCAAAATATTTTTGTGGGCGAATTGTTAGTTAAGGCTCTTGTTAGTAAAAGTCGCTATCTGCTGCATCAGAATTTATTATACAAATTATCAACTGAGAGTTTAGTTACAACAAATAGATTCAAAAGTATCCACAGTAAAAAGTTGCGTCATAAATTCAGCTATAAAAAAATCCGCCATAAAAGAAGGTCCGCTACATACAAGGTGCCTAAAACAAGAAATAAAATAATAAATAAAAAAATCAATGTGGGACATTTTAACATTTAGTGAAAAAGATTAATAAGTTTTATGACATAAAATAAGACACTGTTAAATTATACAATAAAAATTAAAAGTTAAAAATTAGTGTCTTTTCTTGATGACGAAATTACATGAATTTCAAAAATAAAAAGTTAGAACAAATCTTCTAAAAAAATATGACTTAGAATTAAAAATTAAAAATGAAAATAATAAAATCTTTTCTAGGTCCGATACAAAGAATTTTAAACATTTTTTTTTCCTTTGTGATAATTTCAGACAAAAATGCAACATCAAAAATTTAAGATTTACTTCAGCAAGTGCTTTAAGATAATAAAATTTAAACAAAGGTGATTGCAAAATTTAAATGTCAATGTGAATGAATATAACTAAATTTAAAAATAAATATAACTTCTTGGTCCGATGAATACTAAATGAAAATGAGTTTATTGAAAACAAATAAAAAAAAAGGAGCCAAGAAACTTTAAAAATTATTTTTATTTTTCAAAATAAATTGTAAGTTGAGAATGTTCTGGTGGTTGTAGTGTAGATGGGGGTGTCATTTTAGTAAATGTAAAATCCTACAGCAAGTAAGATATTAAATCCTTAAACAAGAGTGAGCGAGGGGCTTGGTTAAATAATAAAAAAAAATGGGAGGAAATAAGCAAAGTATTCCATGGGGCCCAAAGGAAGTTTAAAGGGGTGCAACAAAATATATAAAATATGAACTATAATATACAAACAAAGTCCAGGAGCTAGTGCAAAAATTCTCATTATTATTATTATTATTATTATTATTATTATTATTATTATTATTATTATTATTATTATTATTATTGTGTGTGTGTGTGTGGGTGATGTTCTTTGTGTTATTATTATTATTATTATTATTATTATTATTATTATTATTATTATTATTATTATTATTATTATTATTATTATTATTATTACTATTTTCACTGGCGTTATTACTACTATTATTATTATTATTATTATTATTTTTACTGGCGTCATTATTATTATTATTATTATTATTATATTATTATTATTATTATTATTATTATTATTATTATTATTATTATTATTATTATTATTATTATTATTATTATTATTATTATTATTATTATTATTATTTTTGTTATTATTATTATTATTAATATTTTTAAAAAAAAAGTCCAGGGAACTTTCATAAAAAAAAACTGTACATTAAAAGTTTAGATACGATATTGAACCAGGGGAAGAAAAGTACATAAAACTCAAGAAAATTCGGGCATGAATTTATTCACTTCAAAAATAAGACAATAAATCTAAAAATTAAAAATTAAAAAGGAAATTGAGAAAAGGAATTTAATTATTCCAATCGAAATATTGTAGAGGACGAATTATTCTGAAATACTAAAACTGTTGAACTGTAATATTCACGAATAAATGTAATTTGTGTGTGTGGAAGAATAATGTAAAAAAATCAAATATAGACTTACCAGAAAAATCACTAAGAGGAAACCGATTTTATAAAACAACTTATCGGTACCATTGCTAAAGAAATAATGATTTTGGGAAATCTAAAGGAATTACTTTTGGGGTCGAGGAGGACGCGGGAGAGGTGGAGGGGATTTGAACTTCAGATTTTGATATCAGAGTTATATGAAAATAAAAATAAGATAGTCTAGAGCAAATAACAAAATTTGATAAAATGCGAACTTTGAAAGTGTGATAAACGATTTTTGAGCTTACGTGAGAAAAAAATAAATATAGAAGAAAGAAAATAGTGATATAAAATTTATCTGAAAGTCTTCGGATTGAAGATAAACTGATAATGAAAAGGAGAAATAGATATCTCTAATTTTCCTTTTCATATAGTCTTTAACAAATAAATTCATTGTTAAATATATATATATATGGTCAGCGTTTCCATTGTCCGTCATATGTATCTTTAAAACTATTAATGCTACAGAGTAAAACGGAATACATTGCTGGAGATGCTGGAATGCTGGTCCAATGCTGGTCCTGGAAAATTAAAAAAAAAAAAAAAAAAAAAAAAAAATATATAAATATATATATATATATATATATATATATATATTATATATATATATATATACATGTATATATATATATTTTACCCTCTTCTATATATATATATATATATATATATATATATATATATATATATATATATATATATATATATATATATATATATATATAAATATATATATATATCTCAAAAACTACAATAGCTACAGCGAAAAGGAATACATTTTTGGAATCCTGGTAAAATTTCACATAAGAAAATGTAAAAAAAATAAAAAAAAAAAATTATTGTTAATAATTATAGTAATATGATTAGAGAGCATATTTAGAGACCTTTTATTGGTTACTCGTTAAAATAAATAGACTTTCTATTAAATTTTGCTTTTTTTTTACTAAAGAATACCCAAGGGTATACCGCCCCGATGGCAGGAGTCAGGGTCTCTCCGGCCTTCCAGGGAACTACAGGGGAAGGACTAATTCCCCCCCTCGGGGAGGGTGTCTACGGAACCCCCGCTCTTTGGTATTTGGGTGGGGGTTCCTCCGCCCCTCCCTACGGGGTATGAAGCAACCCCCCTATGTTCCCCCGTCGGCTCGAGCCCCCTAGTGTGCCGTATAAAGCAAAATTTAATAGAAAGTCTATTTATTTTAACGAGAAACCAATAAAAGGTCTCTAAATAGGCCT
Source organism: Trachelipus rathkii (assembly GCA_015478945.1). Lineage (NCBI taxonomy): Eukaryota > Metazoa > Arthropoda > Malacostraca > Isopoda > Trachelipodidae > Trachelipus > Trachelipus rathkii. Next base: position 29,608 of record JABUQX010040702.1, read on the forward strand.
TCTAATCATATTACTATAATTATTAACAATAATTTTTTTTTTATTATTATTATTTTTACATTTTCTTATGTGAAATTTTACCCTTAATGCACTAATATACTACTACGAAAAAGGCCCTATACCTATTATTTTATATATATATATATATATATATTTATATATATATATATATATATATATATATATATATATATATATATATATATATATATATATATATATATATATATATATATATATATATATATATATATATATATAAATATATATATATATATATAT
>JABUQX010040703.1:0-7500 GCA_015478945.1 Trachelipus rathkii
GAAAAATGTAAATTGTGTTCGAACCATTAGCTAAAATTTGCGAGCATGTAGCATATCTTTTAGCCTATATCGAAATGAATAATATATAAATCGCCTTGTCCGATATAACCACTCATAAGAATCATAATATTCTCACTTATTCAGCCCACACTTTAATTCTTCTCTCCCAAACTCAATGCCCGAAAATAAGCACCCAAGAAAATCCTCCTACCCATCCCTACCAACTGGGGAGGTAAATCACGCGGCCTAAATCACCGAGCAGCAAAGTCTTTGCCATCGCAATGACGCATTTGAACGAAAGTCACATCAGAAAGGAGATAAACATTGGCTTAAGCCCAAGACTTATCAAGGAATTTGAGAGGAGAGTAATCTCAACACGAAACAACTTTATTACCTTAATGTTAATAAATTCATCTTTCAAAATATGGAGTTTTTTAAATACTACCATCATTATCTTATATTGGACTTGCTCTCAAAAGAGCCAACAATCTTTCCCGATTCCTTCTCCTATATAACTTGGTGACCGGAGAAAAACACCCAGAGCCTTCTGATAAAAGCGCATTCTTATAACTAAAGGAAACCAATCAAATGAAAAAAAGAAAAAACAATAATAACAAACTTTAAATCAGATCACTCTAAAAGATACTCTAGACGAACATTATCGATACAACTTTCTCATTCTCCAATTTAATTTTGGATATGTCGGAAATCATTTATTGCGATCCCACTACGAACTCAGATTTCTTTTTCGAATTCTAAATGGTTTTTCTAGTGCCATCTCGCCATTTTTTTAGTACGGTTCTTCTTATCAAGAAAATTTAATACACTATAATAAACGAAAACTAGATTTCAAGGCAATTTTCGCCTCTACAGATGTTCAACCAATGTTTTCTTTCATACCCAAGCTTTTGAAAGAATGTTTTAATACGCGTTGATCGATGATACAAACATAGATACCGCCTTAATAATGAACGCTTCCTGATCGCCGATTCGATCGAATGTGCCTATTAATATTTAAAAAAAATTAACGCTACAATAAAGGACTAAATTTTTAAGCAATCTTCGCTTCTACATATGTCACGAAGCTTTATAAAACATGCACACATGTGTTGATCGAATCAAGAAAGTATAAGAAGCTCCTTTACTGACTTGGACCTTTTCCTTGTTATTTTCAATCTAATCAATGGATCATTCAGTGGGCAGCAGAAAGGATTAATTTACGCGAATCCAAGCGTCAAGTGACCCTTCTCCAAGCAAACTAAATGTGAAGATATATGTTAATTAAATATTTATTTATAACATCATTGTATTTTAATATATTCAAATATTGTATGTATGTTTAGATCTTCTGATGTAACCAGATATGCTTGAATTTGAATATTCTTTGCATTTCTTGTATACTATTTTGCCTTCAAAGGTTTGTTATTTATACTTATGTCTTCGGACATAATTTAGATATGCTTGCAATTTGAAGGAACTTTTACTTTTAATTTAATTTATTCATTTATTTTTAACCTCATTGAAATGTTTTGTATTTGCGCGCAATTTTACGAAATGCAACTCAAATATGCCTTACATTTGAAATGGATGATCTTAGCTTTATATCTGTAGTTATTACAATACTTTTCTCACTACATGGAACGTAACGTAGTACTCCATTATCATTATCGTGTTAAACATCCTAAAATATTAGTAAACTTACGCTAATTATAAAGTAAGCATAATTTTTTACGTCTACAGATCGAAATGAAAATAATATATTATAAAGCCCGCCTTCGAATAATACTCACTCACAAAAATCACTAAAATTCACTAATTCAGTCTTATTTCTCTCTCTCAAAACTCAATCGCCCGAAAATAAGCCAGCCCAAGAAATTCTACATCTCAATCTGGGTGAGGTAAAATCAGCAGGCTAAGTTACCGAAACCATAATTCTTCGACTCGCCAAACGCAAGAACGAAAGTCACACAAAAGGGGAGGTAAACATCGGCTAAGCCCAAGGAACTTATCAAGATTTAGAGGAGAGAGAAATGAGCGAGAGTAGAGAGAGAGAGAAGAGAGCGAGAGAGGAGATGAGAGAGAGAGAGAGTATCTCAGCAGCGGGCAACTTTTATTACATTTATGCATAAGAGCTCAACCTAAAAATTTAGGAGTTTATTTAATTATGCCATCATGAAACATCTTTTGGTATTCTTCTAAAGAAGGTAAACAATTAACAACTCTTCCCTATATATATAATATATATTATATAATTATATATATATATATATTATATATATATAAATATATATATATAATACTATATATATATAATAATATATATAATATATAATATAATATATATATATAATATATATAATTATATATATTATATATATATTATTATATATAATAACTATATATAATATATTATCATAGTTTAACCAAGAGGCTAGCCTCTCATAAATTGTTTTTCATGGAATCGAGCTCTCGAACTAGGAACCTATACCTCATGATTTAAAAAACAATGCCCTATACGCTACATAAGCGTTCAAGCGTAAAGAAAACTTTTCTCCTTAGAGCATTCATGATTACAGATTTATCTAAAAGAAGAGTTATTTTTGGAAGCAATTACCAAATGGCCGACAGTGAAAATGTTCGACAGGTCAAATTGTCGACATTTAAAAAAGAAAATATGGTTATTTAGAGTTTCGGTAACGAATCTAATAAAACTTATCTTAACCTAACTTAACTTAACCTACCCAACCTAACCTAACCTAATCTATAACCTATCCTAACCTGACCTATGTAACTTCACCATATGGGAAATCTCATTAATACTATACTAATCTAAACCTAACCTAACCAAGCATAACCTAACCTATCCTAGCCTAACCTAACCTAATCTAACCTTAACTTAACTTAACCTAACCTAACGTCTGCGGCGGGCTGTACGTGAATTTTTTTTTGATGTCGTGTCGACCATTTGGGCTAGTCCCTTTATTTTGATATTATTTTATTTAACTTTCGTTTTTTAACAAACGTCAGTCACATTTTCAAACACAAGATAATAACAGGCGTCACTAGCAAGCTAGTCCTTAGTCACATCTTTGCACTCTCACTATGTCTCTCACTCTTCTCCTAAAATCTCTCTCTCTTCTCTCATCTCTCTCTCCCTCTCTCTCTCTTCTTCTCTCTCTCTCTCTCTCAGGGTTGCTCAAATAGTTTTTCAATAAATAAATTGAAAACTTTTATTTTATGGCTAGTATTTCATTTTTTTTTTAAAAGTTAGTCATTGCTCTGAATTTGGTTTATATTTTTTTTTGTAATAGAATTTGGAAGTAGTTTAATAACATCTATATATATATATATATATATCATATATATATATATATATATATATATATATATATATATATATATATATATATATATTTTATAAAAATAGTATTAAATAGTATTCTAAATATATATATATTATATATATGAATATATATATACACATATTCTTCCTTTACAAACAACTCACAACCTTACTATTAATCCATAATATGTGGCCGAAACTGAATTTCCCACTGCACCGCATCAGCACCAGGACTCCGCACCGTGCACCGCCCGCAGAAGAGTAACCACACCACTGCACCGCGAAGTTCCCAATCTTGGAAAGGGAGTAATTATAAGGGAACAAACCAACTAGAATTCCAAACAATAATTAAACACTTTTATAGGATTAAAAAAAACATATTGTCTTTTTTGGAGGAATTGAACGAAAAAGTTTTATGCTGTCTAATAACAAAATTGTAGAATTATATTAAAGTTGGAAAATCACTGTGAATTAACACGTAAAGGATTGTAACTCTGATTAATCTATACGAAGATTACTATTCCCCAGGTCATCGGGTAAGAAAGGTTTAAAACTTCCAGGATAGTTGCAAAAAGGGTAGTTACCCACTTTACGCACACTCACTAGACACACATACAGATGCACACACACACACAACACGCACACGTAGGTATACAGTATGTAATCCTCATTAACACGCTTACACGTTTAAATGAAATTTAACTTGAAAATTGAATACTGCAAATCGATAATTCAAATGGGAATTATATTATATCTATATATATATATATATATATATATATTATAGTATATATTTATATATATATATATATATATATAATAATTATAATATGAATAGATATAATAGCCGCTACTTCCTTAAAAGGATGCTTGCCATTAAATAGACTGAATATGAAAAAATCGCTCGATCCCTACGCGTCGAACCCTACAGTGGCACGTGCTAGATAAAACCCCATGAAGGGAACTGCCAGAAGTGTGCCAAAATTGTTTTTTTAATCAAGTTAAATGGAGAAAATTTAATTTTTTTTTATATTGTTTTGTTTAGGGGAACAGAGAGGGACGAAGTACCTCCTCCCCCTCGTCCATGTAAAGGGCCGAGAGACTTATCCGTCTATTTTGCGGTTTAATCTGGGGTTCGTTTAGTTAAAAAAAAAAAAACAATTTTGGCAACTCTGTCGCTCCCACTATAAATTTGAAATTAATCGAAAAAAAATCGATTATATCGTGCGTTCAATATATATCGGTTAAAACATCATTTTAAAGACAATTCTATATGATTAATATAATATATATATATAATTAAAATTATAATTATATATATATATATATTATATTAATATATAAATATAATATATAATTATAATATATATAATCGTGGCCGTGCTTTGGGGTAGCAGAGTAGCGCAACGCCTACTTGCCATTAGTAAGGTATACACTAAAATAATTATAAAAGTCAGTCAATATATTATAAATATATATATATATATTGTAAATTATGACATTACCTAAAATAATGAAAAAGTAAATATGAACTTTTTCCATTTAACTCTGAAAGGTATAAATTTATTTCAATTTTCTTTTGAAGTACACCAAAAAAAACGAGTAAAAGCCACGCAAAATTCGCTGAAAACACGTTCATTTTCGTGTCAAACTTGCTTTCAACATGTTAATGATGAATATGAATTCGGTGTGCAATTTAACAGCTCTCAATTACAACTTACATTATAAAGTGTGTATATATAAATAAATTAGTTTAGTGGAATAAGAAGCTTGGAAAGAATTATAGTGACAGCAGAGGCTAAATTTAATAAAATAGTGAAGTATGTTGAAAACATTTTTAAGGGTTTATTTTTTTTTTTTTTTTTTTTTTTTTTTTTTTCAACTTTTTAAAAAAGTTTTTTTTTTTACGACACATTTTTATGAAAGGTTTCCTTTGGTAATAATAATTTATGAAGGGTTGATCGGTTTTACAATGAAGTTCTTTAAGAGGGTTCTGTTTTACTCTTTGCACATAAATAATAATTAAATAATAATGTCGTGTAATTATTACAGCTTTGGAATTTGTTTCGAGCTGGACATAATTGTGAAGAAACTTTGTTAAAATTGATTTTGAGTAATGGTGTGTTGCATTCCAAAAGTTTCGTGTCACTTGCACCTATTTAAAAGATTCTTAGACCACTTTAAAGTTTTGTCACATAAAGCATAAATAACCTTTCAAAACATGACAGATTTGTCAAACTTTAATAAAGGTCAAATTCATCGAATACGATTTCTTGGCGTTCGGTAAAATAACCGATTTGAAAATCATGATAGATAATTCGAATGAAGACACTTTTCTAACAAGAATTTCTTATTCAATAATTAGGTTATATATGATATAACTGACCTAGTTCTTAAAAGTGACACTCTCAACAAAGAAAGAAAATCAAGATACTGATAGAGCCTGGCGTCTTGCAACTAATCATCTATTAGCAATTTATTTTCCTAGTTTTACTCAGAGCATCGATAACATGCCTTTTCATCTTCTTTTGGAAAATAAGCATAAGTTAAAGTACAAAGATTTCAGAATAAAATCCTTCTATATTATCAAATGTACCTTGGTTGCCAATTGTATGAAAGGGTCAAACCTTTTACTCAAGCATAAAAGCATTACACAAACATTACTTAATTCATTAGATTATTTACACCTAAGAAGTGCAACAATTTGACATCTCGGAAAAAAAAAAAAAAAAAAAAAAAAAAAAAAAAAATAAACACGCTTGACAATTTTTTTTTACCAATTTAATCTTTCAATAACAAAGTCCCATTTTAAGATGCTTCTTCCACCATGAATTTTTTTTCAAGGTTTGTTCCAAATTCAGTTTTTATTATTTAATTATTTTTTAGAGCACCCTTCCTTCTTGGAAAAGGCTCAAACAAATCCAAATCTCTCTCTCTCTCTCTCTCTCTCTCTCTCTCTCTCTCTCTCTCTCTCTCTCTCTCTCTCTCTCTCTCTCTCTCTCTCTTGTTGTTATTTATATATATATATATATATATATATATATATATATATATATATATATATATATATATATATATATATATATATATATATATATATATATATATATATATATATATATATATATATATATATATATATATATATATATATATATATATATATATATATATATATATATAAAGAGGAAGACGAAACAAATTGTAGGTTATATTAGTTTTATTTTATTTTTTTTATGTAAATGTTTCGGATATGGCATTTAACCATCATCAATACAGTAAATAAATAAATACACAAATAAATATGATATTTAAACAAAAATAACACAAACACAAACATAGTAAGGTAAAGAGAACAAATAGTTAGCTAGTTGTAAGTTAGATAAATGATTATGGAAGGCGAGATGCAATCTGAAATGATAAGCTGATAGAAATTGTATAAAATAGACTAGTGTGTGAATAAAGGTGAGGACGTTAAATTTCTATCTAATTCGTTTGGTTTGGTTTAAGACCAAAAAAGAAGAGACTTAAAGAGTTCTTCTATTGAGTGATATGAAACGAATATCAATCGTGCTTGGATATTTGATGGTTTAGCGAGTAAGCGTGGTCACGGATTGAAAAGTGTTCAGGGGTGGTCATAGGTAAGACTGTTCTAAATGAAACCCACACGATACTTGGATATACTAAGGAAAAGTTATAGGACAGTTTGGTCTACGTCTAGAACATTGCAGTTATTGCAATGTAAAGATAAATCACTGAGGACATCACGTGCAAAGATCAACTGTGTTGAAAAAAGTTGCCAGTTCTGGTACGGTTGATAGGTATGAATGTGAAACATATGTCAGAGAAAGCTTTAGACAAAGGAAAGATAAGTGTTTTGGACAGTTTGATTTTTCTTGAACCGAAGAATGGAATTTATAGGTAAATCTGCTGTTTAGGGACAGTAGGGGCAGGAATATATATATATATATATATATATATATATATATATATATATATATATATATATATATATATATATATATATATATATATATATATATATATATATATATATATATATATATATATATATATATAAATTATAAAGGGAAAAAGTACACCAAAAAAAAAAAATTTAGATTTCTTTTTTCCGAGTTGCAAATGAGAGCAAAAGA
>JABUQX010040703.1:12500-15000 GCA_015478945.1 Trachelipus rathkii
GATGTTTCCTTTTGGAGGATATATATATATATATATATATATATATATATATATATATATATATATATATATATATATATATATATATATATATATATATATATATATATATCACTGCTGCTATATATATATATAACGAGCGGGGAAGGATTAGGGGACTTTTATTTTGTATCTTGTGTAGTTTTGTAATATGATAGGGTTGTGTAAGGATAATTGCTCTTAAATAGATGTGTAGCAAACATCTTAGGATTATGCTTGAGTAAAAGAATTTCTTTCTTTCCCCTTAGGTGAGTTGTGCTAGAGTTGGTTTGGTGCATATTATTATTATTATTATTATTATTATTATTATTATTATTATTATTATTATTATTATTTTTTAATTCGACTCTTTCACTCCTCTAAACTACAAAATTGCTACCATAAAGACTTTAGTTCACCGAGCGTTTAAGATATCGTCTGACTGGACCCTTTTTGATATAGAAATTAAAAGAATAACGCAGAATCTAATAAACAATAACTTCCCCCAGTATATTATAGAGAAAACTATAAAGAACACTTTAAATAATTTATTTACCAATACCATGAATGAAAACGAAAACGATAAGCTCGTAGTATATTATAAAACTGAAAATATCAGTCAGAAAAAAGAGGAAGAGAACAAATTAAAATTAATTTTAAAAGAGCATATTAAAGCAAAAGACGGGAAGAAGCTTATATTAAGATCTTACTATAAGCCATTGAAACTGAGCTCGTGCTTCTCTACTCGTGAAGCGCTTTCGGATGGTGAGAGTAGTAACGTTGTGTACCGATTTCAATGTTCTGAAAGTGGATGTAACGCCTCTTATATCGGATACACAACGAATACCCTCAACATGAGAATGTCGCAACATAAGTATAAGCCGAGCAAAATATTTCAACATTTTAAAGAAGAACACCACAAAAATCCCGATAACAGCATAAAAGAGGGCTTCTCCATCATAACAAGAAAAAATGATTTTTATGAATTGCGACTAGGGGAATCGTTGCTCTTAAGGAAACATAAACCAATGATAAACATAAAATATAACGAAATGTCCAATTTTTTAAACATCTTTAAATGACAAAAAGTCAATGTAAGTTAACTTCTCTAACTTTTAAATTTATTAATTTTATTTATTTATTTTTGTTATTAGTTTACACGACATTTATTTTATCAAAATTGTTAAAATATTAAAAATAAAATTTATTCCTTGAAAATGTCCGAAGTGTACGGACGAAAGCTTGGTACTATACTTAAATCAATTGTTTTATTTTATTCAAGAATAATTTTAAAGAAAATTTCTTCTGTTGAAAGAAATACTTTCAGGAGGCTTGAAAAAGCATCAAAATCATACATTAAAATAAATGCTGATATTGAGTTGTTATTATTATTATTATTATTATTATTATTATTATTATTATTATTATTATTATTATTATTATTATTATTATTATTATTATTATTATTATTATTATTATTATTATTATTATTATTATTATAAAACAGTGTAAAGGTAAAGTTTAGTTGAGATTGAAAAATATTCTTGAGTTTAAGTTAGAGTCATCTTTATCTTCAAGAATCTTAGCAAATAACGTTATAATATATCAAACAAATGAAGCAACTTAAAACTTAAAAGCACCAAACAGAAGGATGTTTTCTAAGAGAAACTAAGTAATCCTTCTAATAAAGATCAAGAGGAAAGAAAATATCAAGAATATTAAAGGTAGACGAAGGTTTGGGTTGTATGTTATTAATAAATAAGTTGTAGTTGAGTTGAATACCATGTCGAGTAGATAGATTGAGCTACAGATCTTTTGAAGTATGAAATACAAACATATTTTTCCTAATAATTAAAAATGCGAGAAGGATCAAAAGTTCATTTGTTTCAAGGTCACTCTCATAGTATTATCTATTTGCGGTTGTATGGAATACTTTTCAAAATGGAAGGAATATTGAAGGAGGAGTCACTGACATAAGAGTGGGTGGGTAATGAAGATATGAAACGTCATGAATCAAAAATAGAAAAAGAATTGGAGATAGGTTTAAAGCTTTAGGAACTTAATAATTGATACTTAATAGTCCTACTTGAAACACTTAAAGCAAAGGCCTTCTACAATAGCTTCTACAGAACGACAGGAAAGGAAATCAAAAAGAATGATAGACACAGTCAAGGAGATTTTTGTTCACGACTCTATCGAATGATTTCGATACGTTCAGCGACGAACAAAAAGATTCACTGAATTCTCGAAGAAGAGCAGACCAAAAGTCTGAGAGAAGGGAAAGAAAATCATGACTTAGGGAAAACATACCGCTGACCTTATATAAGATGTAGAGGATAGAAACAAAATATCCTGTGTAAAAAAAAAAAAAATATATTATTCTAACTAAAATTTTGGTAATAACATAGGTTAGATGAGCAACTGGACGATATATATAGGTTTGAGTGGCTTTCCCCCTTTTTGACACTGGGTATATATATAT
>JABUQX010040703.1:17500-27500 GCA_015478945.1 Trachelipus rathkii
GCACTTAGTTATGATTTCTCCATTTACAAATAAAGTCATTAATTATTTGTTACAATATTTTAATGATTATAATCCATAGTCGTTACTAGGGGTGGGGTCAGGGGGTGTCTTGGTCTCCTCAAAATTAATTTTACTAAATAAAAAAATCAGTAAATTATTTTATGCTAATGACTTGAGTTTTCATTAATTTTTTTTGTGGTCTAAAAATTTGCACTCGGTCTGTCACTTATATATATATATATATATATATATATATATATATATATATATATATATATATATATACTATATCTCCAAACATGTATCTATATATATATATATATATATATATATATATATATATATATATATATATATATATATATATATGTATATATATATATATATCTATATATATATATATATATATATATATATATATATATATATATATATATATATATATATATATATATATATATATATATATATATACATATATATATATATATATATATATATATATATATATATATATATATATATATATATATATATATATATATATATATATATATATATAGGGATATATATATATATATATTTTTATATATAAGGCTAAGTGCGCTCTCTCTCTCATATATATATATATATATATATATATATACATATATATATATATATATATATATATATATATATATATATATATATATATATATATATATATATATATATAAATATATATATGAGAGAGAGAAGAGAGATCGTTCTTAATAGCGATCGTAAGGCGAGCCTTATTTCCACAGCGGAAGCGGTTCAGGGTTCGTCATTGTTTTGGCGAGGTGAGGTGAGGTGAGGCGAGTCATTTCATGGCCTCAGCGCTCTCTTCGGTCTTGGCTTATGGACAACATTTGTTATTTAAGATTTCATAAAAAACGCAATATAAATATAATATTTGTAAGCACTTGATTATATATATCAGTTCACTGTTAATGAAAAATTATATAAGAAAATAATTATGTAATACTAGGGTCATATATATATATATATATATATATATATATATATATATATATATATATATATATATATATATATATATATATATATATATATATATATATATATATATATATATATATATATATATATTCTATATATATATACAGTCGTCCCTCGTAGAACGCGGTCTTATAGAACGCGATCTTGCTATACCGCGGTTGGCAAAAAGATAATAAAAAGAAAAATTAAAATTACAAAATTACAAAAATAAAATTAAAATTCTGTAATACATATGTTAAAAAGATAAAAATTAAAATTAAAATTGCAAAAAATAAAATAAAAAAAAAAAAAAAATAACTGCCTTCATCTCTTACACCTTCAACTTCATTTACAATTTGAAAGAAACTATTTTTGTGCTCAATTGGCTAAACTTTAAAATTTTATATTACAGTCCTCAGGCTATTCAATTAAATATATAAAAACAATTTTATCTCCAAATTTTTTAAAGGTTTGTACATTGTATATTTTTTCATTTAAAAAAACTAAAAAACTTTTTTGCTCATTTTAAGATATGTAGAGTACTGTACTGTAATGTAATAAATATCCTACTAATTAACTAGTCAATAAAATATGTTTATATACTGTTCTGTAAATAACATTGTATCTGCAAATTTATTCAATTATTATTAAGGATAAATAAAATACTGCTGCTATTTTATTCACCTTATACAAAGGTAAAAATTTTAAAATTAATGATTTTTCAGGGGGTTTAAAGTTATACGCGATGTCGCCTATAACGCGGGGGGTAAGGTAAGAACCGAGTTCTACAGAAAACATATATATATATATATATATATATATATATATATATATATATATATATATATATATATATATATATATATATATATATATATATATATATATATATATATATATATATATATGCAAAGATTTGATGGAGGAGGGGGAGGTGGAGGGGGAGTGGATGAGATTTAAAGAGGCAGTATGTGAAGAGGCTAGAAGGGTATGTGGAGTAAAAAGGGTGGGTGCAAGCAGAAGGAAAGGGAGTGAATGGTGGAGTGAGGAGGTGAAGGAGGTGGTGAAAAGGAAAAAGGAGGCTTATGTGAAATGGTTGGGAGAGTAGGAGAGAGGAAAGCTGGGAGGAATATAGAAGGGTTAGAGTGGAAGCAAAGAGGGCGGTGGAGAGGGCGAAGAGAAGAGCAAAAGATGAGTGGTGTAGAAAGGTGACGGAAAATTTTGAATCGGGGAGCAAGATGTTCTGGAAAGAAGTAAATAAAAAAAGGAAGAAGAAGGAGGGGTTGGGGGAGAGGATTAAGGGAGGAGATGGGGAGTGGATAGGAGGAGAGGATAGGGTGAGGAAGAGGTGGGGGGAGTATTTTAGTGGATTATTAAATAGGGTGGGTGGGGGAGGAGGAAGATTTGCAAGAGAGGTGAGGATGGGGAGTGAATTGGGGAGGGAGGGGGAGGATGAAATACAAATGGAGGAAATTATTAGGGCCTTGAATAAAGGAAAAAAAGGGAAGTCCGCAGGTCTGGATGGTGTGAGAATGGAAATGTTACAGAAGGGAGGTATAGGGGTGGAGGAATGGCTGTATAGGTTATATAATATATGTTGGAGGAGTGGTGAGGTACCACAGGATTGGGAGGATGGTTGTTTGGTTCCCCTGTATAAGGGGAAAGGGGATAGGATGGAATGTGGGAATTATAGAGGTATATGTCTTTTAAGTGTGGTAGGGAAAGTGTATGGTAGAATACTGATTGAGAGAGTGAGAGGGTTAACGGAGGGAAGAATGGGGGAAGAACAAGGAGGATTTAGGGAGGGAAGAGGGTGTGTGGACCAAGTGTTTACACTAAAGATGCTTGTGGAGAAAAGTATAGAGAGGAAAGGGAAAGTGTATGGGTGTTTTTTAGATTTAGAGAAAGCATATGATAGAGTGAAGAGGGGTGAATTGTGGAGGGTGTTGGAGGAAAATGGAGTGGGGGGTAAATTAGGTAAAGGTATCAGGGCATTTTATAGGAATAGTAGAATGTGTGTGAGAGTGTTAGGAGGGGAGAGTGAGATGTTTGGGGTGGTGAGAGGACTGAGGCAGGGGTGTGTAATGTCGCCGTGGCTATTCAATTTGTTTATGGAGAGTGTTTGCAGAGGAATGGTGAGGGAGGGGAGGGGGGTGGAATTGATGAATGGGAATGATAGAAGGGAAGTGAACATGATATTGTTTGCGGACGATACTGCCCTAGTGGCGAAGAACGCGGAAGGGTTGAGGTATTTGGTGAGGGAGTTTGAGAGAATGTGCGGACAAAAGGGGCTTAAAATAAATCCTGGTAAGAGTAAAGTGTTAGTGTTTGAGGAGGAGGAAAGAGAGGAGGGGGTGTAGTTTTGGAAGAAGTAAAGATTTTTAGATATTTAGGGATGGATTTGGGTAAGGGGGGAGGGATGAAGGAGGAGATAGAACACAGAGTAGGAGAAGGAATGAGAGCTTTGAGTGGTCTGAGAGAAGTATGGAAAGGGGGGGATTTATCACAGAAAGTTAAGATAAGTATGTTTGAGAAAATTTGTGTACCAGCGGTGTTGTATGGGTGTGAAACGTGGGGGTTGAATGCCAGGTCCAGGAAGAAGTTGGAAGTATTTGAGATGAAGGGGTTGAGAGCGGTTTGTGGGGTTAGTAGAAGGGAGAGGATTAGGAATAGGGTGGTGAGGGAGAGATGTGATTGGAGGAATGGGTTGGTGGGAAGAGCGGAGAAGGGAATGTTAAGATGGTATGGGCATCTGGTGAGAATGGAGGAACAGAGAGTGGTTAGGAGAGTTTGGGAGGCGGAGGGGATAGGAAGGAGAGGAAGGGGGAGACCAAGAAGGAGGTGGATGGATGGAATAAAGGAGATGCTGGAGGAGGGAGGGATGGGGGAGGAAGAGGGTAGGGTGTTGGCGAGGGATAGAGTGGGGTGGAGGAGGTGGGTGAGGGCGAGATGAGGGGAGGTGTGAGTGGGAGAGGCTGTACGTACCACTACCCCGCTCAAGCGGGAAAAAAGTGTAAGCATTATAAATAAATAAATAAATAAAATATAAATATTATATATATATATATATATATATATATATATATATATATATATATATATATATATATATATATATATATATATATATATATATATATATATATACCAGTATATATATATATATATATATATATATATATATATATATATATATATATATATATATATATATATATATAACTAATAAGTTTATATATATATATATATATATATATATATATATATATATAAATATAACAGGAGAAGCATTTTTTTTTTTGGATATAGACAATTCTCTCTTGTGAACATGCGAAATCGAAATGAAAAGTTTATTAGAAATGAGTTTTTGTAAATGGAAAAAAATTGATCGAGACTTAAAAAATCTGAAGAGTTATCGATTCATAGATTTAGAATTTTTTTCCTTTTTCAGGTGACCACCACTCACGGACAGAGCCCTTTACAAGCTGGGGCAGAATTAGAAAATTCATATCCTACAAACATCGAAAACCCGAAGTGTTTGAAGAAAAACTTGCAAGCAAACATATATAGGAGGTTGTGAGGAATAGATATACGAGTTATTGCGGCCTAGAAATTAAGAATGAGATCATTGACGTAATAATTAACCTGATATTCAAGGTAATAGTTAAAGAAGTTCCCTTATGTGGAATTTTCTCGTTGATCAGGTCAAAGTAACTTCAAGGAAGAATAATTATCAGTGACCATAAAATTCATCAAGGGCTTAAATGTTGAAGAGCGATTCCTGGTATCCTGAATTGATCCACCTCTAGGAACGCCAAGGGTTTAAATTAAGTAATTTAAAATTTTTAAAACAAAGTAAAGTTAACTGGTATAACAAAAAGTACAATCCTACAACGGATCCAGTGTCATGTCAAAGAAGAATCAAGTTCGCCAAAGAAAACTAAAAGAAACACCCAAAAAACAAAACCCACCTACATCCACTGTTTAGCCCACAAGCTCAGCTTAACTTGGTAGTCGTAGATTCTTGTTCGAAAGTTTCAATTGCAATTGCATGTTTCAATTCATTGGATGTCATGAATGTCCAATTTTCTCAAGCAGGAAACCATACCCATTTTCAGAAAATTCATAGCATTCCCAACATCCAAACAGGCTTTGAAATAGGAAGTTTGAGTTGTATTAGATGCAATTGTTGCCACGTAATTATATAGCTGTATTAAAATTTTTTGAAATAATTAAAGAGATTCTGGAAAAAGAAATCAATAATGTTTTGATAAGGATTCAGTGGAAACAATTGGGTTACTGACTTGGATCACTAAACCAAATTTTACTCTTATTTTATTCGAGCTTTACTCAAGTGTTGTTACTTCCGAAGTATTATAAGCATAAGGATTCACTTCTTGGTTAAGCGAGTGAATTAATAACATTCACTATTGCTACTTTCGAGAAGAGAAGATACCAATTTGGCGACCTCTGGAACGAAATAAAGAAATTCGCTGAGAAACGTGATATTTCTTTAGTCTCTTTAGTTTCTTTGGTCTGTAAGAAAGATTACCTGACAGAGTTGACTCTCACCAAAGGTAATCTGGTAGACCTGCCGTCAGACACAAAAAAAAAAAACTTCTGAATATTGGAAAACAAATTTCTATTATCAAATGGACAATATTATAAGTAACAAAAAAAATTGAAAATCTGCATTTACAATGATTCGCATCCTTTCTGAAGCTGGATTTAAACCAAGGAAAGACTTTTGTAGAAAAATATAAGAACATAATGAATATTGACACTTACTCCTTCAAGGCTGAAACACTGGTAATCAGATGTTCTGAAAAACAAAGAATGAAGTTGCATTTCAAAAACTTTAGAGCAGACGTCTGATGAGACTTTTCTGCCTGTGAACTCAGTTGTTTGCGAAAGTTTTTCCGCCATGCGACGCATTAAGACATGGTTAAGGACAACAATAAACTATGACAGGTTTTCAAATTTATCCCTACTTAACATTGAGAGGTCACTTAAAAAAACAGAAAGTGACAGCAGAACAAGTGCCTGATGATTTTGCAGGAAAGCTTCTTAAGTTGAAGTTATATATATATATATATATATATATATATATATATATATATATATATAATATATATACTCATATATTTATTTATAAAAAAATATTAAAATAAATATATATATATATATATATATATATATATATATATATATATATATATATATATATATATATATATACTATATATATATATATATATATATATATATATATATATATATATATATATATATATATATATATATATATATATATATATATATATATATATATATATATATATATATATATATAATAATAATAATAATAATAATAATAACATATATATATATATAACTCTTCATATATATATATATATATATATATATATATATATATATATATATATATATATATATATATATATATATATATATATATATATATATATATATATATATATATATATATATATATATATATATATAAATTTATATTTATGTATATGCAATTTTAATTTATGTATATGTATATTTGAAAAAAAATTTTTATATATATATATATTATATATATATATATATATATATATATATATATATATATATATATATATATATTCTTTGCCTCATCCCGCTCACCTCTTTTGAGAAGCGGGCTGATCCAAGGAATTTTGCCACCCTTGTGGGCACGCCCGAGAAGTCCTCCATGAAGGTTATCGCGAACATGTTTCTAGCTCCGGTCAAAGTTAGATAATCTAGCATTAGGTGACTTGTATCGTCTGGGATTGGAAAGAAACATTTTTGGTTCTGGGGGAGGGTGCTTTATTTATTCTGAACCTGTTTTCTTGTAATGAGGGATGATGCAAAGACCGAAGTCGGGATAGTGTTTTGAAAGTTTTGCGGTCCAAGGTTTGTTCTGTAAGAGAAATGGCAGGTGGAGTTGCTTGGAGTATGGTATTGTTTGAGGATGAGGAGATTATTCAATTGGTTATCTGTGTATGGATATGTTTAATGATTGGGGTGTTGGGAAGTGGGGATGAGTGTTGCAGATGTTTGAGTAGTATGACGAGGGGGGGTTCTTCTTTTCTCTTGGTCTTGGTATTGGGGTAGCTAGAAAATCTGATGAAGTGGGTGGTTTGTCAAAAGAGAGAGATTTTCTGTATAATTTACAGTATATCTTCTCTGACTGGTCTTTTATGGGAGTATTTTGCTTCGGTTTGTGGGATACGGACTTCAAGAAAATCCTCCTTCAACGACTTTCTTAGATCCGATTTGTATTATTTTTAAATTTTTAAATAAGCGCTCAACACTCGCTTGAGTGGGAGGCAAAGCTGTATCTGTGAAACATCTTGCAAAATTTTAGGATGCTTCTATCAACTTTGGCTTCTTCATCTTCGTTTGACAAGATACTTCAAGAAAGAATTCCTGAAACTGATGAACTGTCTGACTCTGACCCAGATTCCTGTTCGATATTGTTATTCATTTTAAGTCCTAGTTCTCAAAGAGCATTCCTAGCTTTAAAATATCAGTCCCTTAGTTCTGAAGGCGATTATGAACTGTTCATCAACAAAGATGGCCAAATAAAATATTTTGTTTTCAATTAACATTCTTTCCCTTATATCCATGTAAATATATATATATATATATATATATATATATATATATATATATATATATAAATATGTATATATATATATATATATATATATATATATATATATATATATATATATATATATATATATATATATATATATATATATATATATTTATATATATATATATATATAAATATATATATATATATATATATATATATATATATATATATATATATATATAATATATATATATATATATATATATATATATATATATATATATATATATATATATATATATATATATATATATATATATATATATATATACAATATATAGTTTTATGTTTTGATATACTTATAAGTATATATCATATATATAGCATATATATATATATATATATATATTTATATATATTGTCATTTGCTAAATTCCCTCTTATATTTTCATATTTTTGAATGCGTTATTAATTAGATGCTTCAATTCTCCATAAAATTTTACAGCAATCAAGCCCTCTGCTTAAATTTTCTTTATGATTGTTGGATCAGGGGGCCACCCCTTTTTTGTTTGATCCGGCTTCACCCCCCCAAAAAATTCCCCTCCTGCTCCAGTCTAAAAGTAACTTCGACTCCGGCTTCGCATATCTGTGTTAAACCTTCTCTACTTTGAGTAAAGTGGCCTTTTCCCCAAAATCAGATTCGGTTTTAACCATATTTTAGAACTCTCCAATTCTTCCTTTCCATACATTCAAGTGTTCTTTCTATCAACATTTTCCAGAACCCTTGACGGTTTCCTTGAAATTTTCATCTCGGTTTTTTTTTCCGTTTTAGTTTGTTGCCCTTCTTCTTCTTCTTCTTCTTCTTCTTCTTCTTCTTCTTCTTCTTCTTCTTCTTCTTCTTCTTCTTCTTCTTCTTCTTCTTCTTCTTCTTCTTCTTCTTCTTCTCCTTCTTCTTTCTTTCTTCTTTCTTCTTCTTCTTTCTTCTTCTTCTTTCTTCTTCTTTCTTCTTCTTTCTTCTTCTTCTTTCTTCTTCTTCTTTCTTCTTCTTCTTCTTTCTTCTTCTTTCTTCTTCTTCGTTCTCACTTCTCTCACTATTTTCTAATTTCAGAGTCTAACGCTTTTGCATTTGTCTTGTCATCATCTCATAAGTAATGTCTGAAATCGAATTTCGATAAATTGGATAATATTTTCGCTATTTTTAAAAAGCTCAAATGACAGTAATAAACACAAGAATATTTTTTACAAATATTTAAAGCTTAAACGATAATAATTTGTTGTGAAAATATTGTTTTTAGTTGCCAATATGAGTAATCATAAGGATGGTCGTGTATTCGGGGCACATAGAAAGTTAATTTAGAAAAGTCAAATGTTCAACACAAGTAAATCGAAATATTTGTGGTGATTATGGGTTCAATTCCACACACACATACAAGAAAATAATCTTTCCATACCTTGTTAACAAAATTTAATTTATATTAACAATAAAAATTAGAAAACAAACTATTCAAAATAATTTTATGCCTGTCGCTATAGAATTCAATTCCTTTAAAAGTAGACTGACTAGTTTTTTGTCAATTTATTTTCTAAAATCAGAATTCGATAGGAACCATTGTGTGCGAAAAATTTACAATATTTCTTGAACCTGAATCTCCAACCATTTGGATTTCAAAAGCCATTTTCGGTCGGGTAAATTAGTATTAACATGTTTCAATCTAATTCTGAAAATGATCAAATAATACTTGAAAGTTGAAAGCATAACCCAAAACACTTAAGAATAATAGAGAAGATTTCAGACTAAGCTCTGACTATTTAAAACTATAGATTTAAATTTTTTATTCGAACTTGATCCCACTCGGATTGCATTTTTTGCATTTGAGAGTCTTTTTAGTCTACAGTTAATTTCAGATTCTCTCTCTCTCTCTCTCTCTCTCTCTCTCTCTCTCTCTCTCTCTCTCTCTCTCTCTCTCTCTCTCTCTCTCTCTCTCATAATAATAATAATAATAATAATAATAATAATAATAATAATAATAATAATAATAATAATAATAATAATAATAATAATAATAATAATAATAATAATAATAATAATAAGCGTTTTTTTTATTTAATCTCTTTTCGAGTAATCTAATCACGTTTGAGGAAAACCGATAGTTTAACCTTGTCTAAGAACTACAATCTCTAAATATTCTTATATATTCTATTGATGGATTTTTTTTCCTTTATAGAAGAATATCCGAGGCTATTTGAAAACTATCAACATGACGTACAAACTGTTGTTATACGACGATGTTCAACTTTTCTATATTAGTCCTATAATTATCCTTTACAGCATGCTTAACT
>JABUQX010040703.1:52500-58192 GCA_015478945.1 Trachelipus rathkii
GAGGGACAGAGGGGGGGACTTCGTCCCCGTCGTCCCCTCGCTGACCGAGAGACCCGACTCTTTCCATCTTTGCTATTTTATCTTGGGTATACCTTTAGTTAAAAAAAAAAAAAAAAAAAAACTGTTATTGCAAACCTGCCCCTCGACTATTGCCTTGAATAGATCGAAAAAAAATGATTACATTGTTAGTTCGATATATATCGGTTAACTACTTTTAAGGACAAGTTCTATATACTATATAATTATATATCTATATATATATATTATATTATTATACTATATATATTATAATATATATATATATATAATATTAATATATATAGTATATATAATATATATTATTAATAATATATATATTGTGGGTAATTGAAGGTACAGGGTAATCTTACCAACATAGCACGCAAATGCAATAGCGGAGTTTATTAACGAACTCTGTTTTCTCCCATGGCAAATTTTAAAATTATGAATTATCGACTTAGTCGTGCGTCTCATTTTTGATTACTACTGACAATGCTCTAGCATCTTTTCTTGCGCCATTATTCGCCTTACATCGACGCTTATATCTACTCACAAGAATTATTGGATTTTTACTATATTCATGAAGGCTTGAAGCTTATTAAAGCATGTGATATTCCTATTTATGCCCATGGTGAGTGAAATAGACAGTGCAATTATATTTATTAATAAATAATGTTGGTAAATATGGTAACGCTGTGAAAGTGGGCGTTATTATAACGTATTTCTTTATATATTTCCGCTTTATTAATAATTCTTAGCTAGCTTATCCTTATGGTAGCACCCTTAGATTAGCAGATACTAAAGGGCCTATTATCTAAATAGTTAGCCACTTTCGTGGGGTAACTACGTCTCCGATTTCGTTTGGCCACTAATTATCATTTACGATTTTTAGTAGGCCAACAAGCGTAAGCCTCTAATAGGCAATAATTTTTATTCCTTTTATTATATAAAATTTAATGTAGTGATAAATTGTTATATTTTATGTTAAATTTATTTATAATTATTTTTATTTCATAATAATTTTTATATAGGCCAACAAGTTAGGCCATCTAATAGGCCCAAAATTTTATTCATTTTTTATTATACTAAATTTAATGTAATATTAATTATTTATTATATTTTATGTTAAATTTAGTTATTATTATTTTTATTTCTTAGTATTAATTATTTTAAATTTTTGTTTATTCCAGGTATGGGGTCCAGTTATTTTCTTCTAAAAATACAAATTCAACTGTAATCAAGTCTTTAACTCGACCTTTGGTTTGACCACTGACTCCAAACAAAACCAGCCCCCACGCTAAAGAGTGGTGATCAAAGGAGTGATTTTGAAGCCTACCCGAAGAAGTAGGCTCCCAACACCCAGCCTATCCCATTTCATCGCAACTATCAAGCTCACAGTGGACCCCATCCATAGGCCAAACAAAGGAAAACCGTCCTGTTGCTGATAATCAGGGCTTAATTTTCATTATTATTATTATTATTATTATTATTATTATTATTATTATTATTATTATTATTATTATTATTATTATTATTATTATTATTATTATTATTATTATTATTACTTCTTTTCATCATTTTATTTTTATTATTTGAAATATTATATTTATATATAACTAATTTTATATAATTTTCAGTTTTTATATATATATATATATATATATATATATATATATATATATATATATATATATATATATATATATATATATATATACATAGGTAGCATACACCGGAAACAGCACAGTTTTTTTTTTCTCAAGACGGAAATAGAATTATCATCTCACCGGGAACAAAAAAGTTATTGAGTTTTTACTATATTTATACCAGGAACAAAATAGTTAATTTTTTTTTATCATATTTTTGCACTGCCAATATTGATTTTCATCATTTATTAGTTAATTTTTTTTTTGTATTTGTGCTGTGGCTTTGCTTTCTTCCTTCATTCTTCCCTCTCCTAATTCTTACCTTCTCCTCTCTTCACAATTTCTTTTCTCTTACTTTCTTCTACTGCTCTCGTCATGGTTGGAACAGATTCTCCTCCGACCTCTGCAGTCTCTTCAGTCCCCTCTTCCGCTGCTTCTTATTACCCGGCGTACCCATCTCATACCTCGTATCCCTGCTCTATTTACGACGCCACTAACGATCCAAGTTCCTCTCCGTTTTCTAAAGTTGAGGCCGTCTTACATCTTGGAACAAGGCATGGCTGATGTCAAAGGCGGTGCTGAAGGACATCTCAGCTATGCTAGCGGTCCTCAAAGGATTTGCCCATTCCCCTCAACCCAACTCCTCTGACCGTTCTCTTCGCCACCGCAGCCCGACTGCAAATAAGTCCTAACGGATATTTGTTTTATCACCAGTCGGTATGGCCTGAAAGGGCGACTAAGTGCTGACCCCCAAAAAAATCCCTGCCTTTGTCGGGAACCTCTACGCCAGCAATCTATAAAGGCGGTCGGATTCAGCTAGCCACCTCTCTGTTTGTTCCACTCTCCGACTTTCTTCGTCTCAGGATGCTCCTGCGATCTTTTTCGACAGGTCCTACAAACCTGATTCTTTCTGATCGACGCCGGTGCGTGTTTTCCCGCTTCTTCCTCGGATACTACCGCAAAGTCCGCTGTCCCTCTTCCTGACCGGGGCTTTTACGGCAGCAAATGGTAGTACCGTTCCTGTCTATGGTGAACGTTTGTGCAACATCGACCTCTCTCTCCGCCGTCAAATTCCCCTGGGTATTCGTGGTCGCTGACGTTACCCAACCCATTTTGGGGAGCTGATTTTCTGTCACATTTCGACCTTATGGTCGATCTAACGAACAAGGAGATTGGTTGATCGGTTGTACGTCTTCCTGTCTTCTGCAGGGTACCGTGTTTTTCTGCTCTTAAAGGCATCTCTGCGGTTTCTCCTTCTTCTGGTACCTCCCCTTCTTCAACACATCCTGCAGAAGCGATTTTTCCGGCGCTGTTGAACCTCTGTTCTTCTTCCTCTCCTGTTCAACATTCTGTGCGCCATCATATAGAGACTACTGGCTCTCCCACTTTCGCTCGTTTCGGCGTCTGCCTTCTGACAAGCTCAAGGCAGCCAAGGCGGAGTTTGAGCACACATGCTTGAACTTGGTATCGTCCGCCCTTTCCAAAAGTTCATGGTCCTCCCCTCTCCATACATGGTTCCTAAAGGTGCTTCTGATTGGAGGCTTGTGGGAGATTTTAGGGCTCTGAACGCTTGTACGATACCAGAACCGCTACCCGTTCCCCTCACATCAGTTTTCGAACCTCTAATCTGGCTGGTAAATCCATTTTTAGTAAATTGGATCTTGTGAGGGGCTTACACCAGATCCAGTCGACTAGAGGACATACCGGAAGACGGCCATCATCCATACCTTTTGGCCATCTTTGAGTACAACAACGCGATGCCTTTCGGTTTGAGGGGTGCAGCTCAGACTTTTCAACGCTTCATCGATGACGTTCTTAGAGGCCTCCCCTTCGCCTTTTGCTTATTGGTTGACTCAGCTATGGCTTCCTCTTCTCCTGCCGAGCATGAGCAACATCTACGTGCAGTTTTGCCGAGGTTGGAGGCCGAAATGTTGGCAATGCGTATCAACCGGCACAAGTGTGTTTTTGGTGTTCTCCTTTCTTACCTTTCTAGGACCCACTGGTTTCAGCGGTGGCATTTTGCCCTCCTTGCAGAGCGCGTGGAGGCATTCGCCTTCCCTAGGCCTGTTCTCTAAGAAGCAGCTTCGCTCAGTACCTCGGCATGCTTACTTCTATATCGTTTTCTCAAATCGGGCTGCTGATATTCTTCGACCCCCACCGCTCTCGATACGCCCAAGCACCGAGGAAGTTCTACAAAAGTGGACTGGTCTGATGAAGCTACGGCTGCTTTTGAAGCTTCCAAAGAAGCACTCGCTTCTGCCACACTCTTAGTCCACCCTCAGGACTCAGCTCCGACCAGAGTTCAGGTAGATGCCTCCGATTTTGCTGTCGGAGGTGTCCTCCAGCAGCACCTGAACGGAGTGTGGTCTCCTCTCGCCTTTTTCTCTCGCAAGTTGCAACCTCCTGAGACTCGCTACAGTGCTTTTGGGAGGGAGTTACTTGCGATGTATCTCGCCGTTCGTCATTTCCGCTACTTTCTGGAGGGTCGTGAGTTCCACATACTCACTGATCACATACCACTTAACGCTTCGCTATGGTCTCAGCAACGAACGGGCATCTCACTCGAGAGCCCGTCAACCTTGATATGTCTCACAGATTCACCATGATGTCAGACATATTTCAGGTGTTGGACAACTTCACTGACTGACGCTCTTCTCCCCGCAATTGGAAAATCGACGCGATTTCGTTCTTACCCAACATTCGACTACAACGCTATGGGCCAACGTGCCAGCCTACTGAGAGATCCTGCGGCTTTTCCACAAGTCTTCTTCTCACGCTGGAGTGGCTCCAACTCCTCTGGGATAGAGAAGAAACTTTGTGCGATGTCTCTCAGGAATCTCCTTGTCCTTTCGTACCTGCATCGTTCCGTAAAGGCTGTTTTCCTCAATCTTCACTCGCTCTCCCACCCTGGCATTGAGGCTTCACGCAAACTGGTTGCTGCCCGATTTGTGTGGCCTGATCTGAATGCCGACGCAGCAACTTGGTGTCGCACTTGTCTTCCCTGCCAGCGTTCTAAGGTCCACCGTCACACCAAGTCCCCGCTAGGCAATTTCTTACCTCCTGGTGCTCGCTTTGAACGTGTCCACATTGACATCGTTGGACCTCTGCCTCCTTCCCGCGGTAAGAAATACATTCTTACGTGTATTGATCGGTCACACGATGGACCGCGAGGCTAATCCCTCTCTCCTGTCGCCAACGCAGAATCCATAGCTAAAGCTTTCTTGACTCATTGGATTTCGCGCTTTTGGTGTGCCGCTTTCTGTCACAACGGACCTAACGGTAGACTTCTTTGAACTCCTTCTTATGGAGAGAATTTGATGATCTTCTTGGTCACATAAAATCGTATACGCTCTTCTTTTTCATCCAAAAGCGACGGCATTATTGAAGTTTCCACCGTCAGCCTAAAGGATATCTCTTCTAGCTCAGCCCAATCCGTAAAATTGACTGACGCTCTCCTTTCGTAATGCTTGGCATTCGTTCGGCTGTTAAAGAGGATCTGCAATGTTCGGCTGCTGATTTTGTGTATGGTTCTCCTCTTGTCTTCCTGCAGACTTTTTCTTCATCAGTCTTCTCCTCCTTCGTTAACATGGCCGACTCCGTTGTTTATCTTAATCCCGCTTGAGGCGTTGTGCTTCGTCGTGGAGACCATCTCCTTCTCGTCCACCAAGGTGCATTCCTATATTCCTAAGGACCTTTCTTCCTGCACTCATGTCTTCGTTCGACAGACTCCCACCGCACCGCTTTCCAACCTAAGTACGATGGACTTTTCCTGTGATCACTTAGGAGGAAGAAATTCTTTTAGATCCCAGGTCCACACGCACACAGAAGTCGTTTCCAAACATCCGACGTCTTAAGCTGCTTTCCTTTTGAGGCGGATCCTTTTCCTGTTCTCATGACCCTGAGTTTAACCGTTTGTTTCAATTTGCCTCTCCTTAACTCGTTCTTTTAACGTTCCTATCTTTCCTCCTGCATCTCTTTCCTCTCCTTTCTCTCCTCCCTCCCTTTTCCTGATCCTCTTCCTTATCCTC
>JABUQX010040704.1:2500-20000 GCA_015478945.1 Trachelipus rathkii
ATTCTTTTTTAATGAGAGAAATTATTAAAATGAAAAATAAACACTAAAGAATAAACATTCTGACAGGTTAGAGTAAAAATTCTCTCTTGCCTTTCAAATCAAAATAGAACTAAGAGTCTCAAAAGTTCTTTTCAAATATAAAAGCTTCCAATGAGAAAATAGTTAGAAAGATAATTATATATATTCAACAATCTGAGATGACTCTCTAGTCTCAATAATAATAATAATAATAATAATAATAAATAATAATAATAATAATAATAATAATAATAATAATAATAATAATAATAATAATAATAATAATTAATAATAATAATAATAAGTGAAAAAGGGAAGTGAGGGATAGTTCTGAGGGAAGCAGGTTATTTGTAGGACTCAGATACATAAATTTTAATTTAGGAAAGAGAATGGGAGAATTTTTAAAGGAAAGAGGTTACCCTGAGGAACGGGAGACGATCTAAAAGGGAGCAGAAGACCGCTCTGGAACGAGAGTGATCATCAGATTGCAAAGAGTAAGAGGAAAGAGTAAAAAAATTTATTAAAAAGTAGGTGGGTGTGGGGGTCGTAATAATAAGGCTAAGAAACTGAAGCAGGGAGAGGAGAATTTCCATAAACAATAAGAACATCCCCATCAGGAGAAGCAGAAAACAAGAAAAACGGGCAGGAGAACATGGACCCTGCTCTCAATAAAGAAATGAAACTATTCACCATAAGAACGAAGAAAACATATAACGTTAAATTTTTTTTACTTGAATGACACCACCTCAAAAAAATAATAAATGTGAAAGAGGAAGAGAAATTAACAATTGCAAAACAATATTGACTTTAACTCAATAATTTACAAATTTATAATATACTATTAATATTATTATTATTAAAATATTTCATTATTTATATATATATATATCTATATATATATATATATATATATTATATATATATATATAATATTTTAATATATATATATTATATATATAATATATATATGTATATTATATATATATAATATATATATTAATATATATATATATATAATATATATATATATACTATATATATAATATTATTAATTTTAATATTATATTATATATATATATATATATATTATATATTATATAAATATATATATATTATACTATTATAATATATATGATAATATATATATATATATATATTATAATATATAATAATATATTTGATCTATTAAATTACGAATTACTATTTTATCAATGATATTTACTTTATTATTATTATTATTATTAATTATTATTATTATATATTATTATTATTATTTTATTATTATTTTATTATTATATATTACTTATTATTATTAATTATATTATTATTTATTATTATTATTATTATTATGTCGTCTAGTAGTAGTTACAGAACACCAATTCGCAAGACTTTACAGGTTCACTCAAGGCTTAGATTTGTAATTAATTTTTGTTTATTTAATTTGTTGGTTGTGTCTACTGTTTAAAAACAAATTTTATGTATTTTTGAAATAAGAATTTTATTTTACTATTTTCAATGTAAACATATGAGGTTTGCTCATTTAGAAACAGAGTCTATTTCTAAGCAGGCAACGTCATGTCTGGTCTAAGCATTTTTGTTTTATTTATTGAGTTGGGGATGTGTTCACTTGTCATGTGACATAGAGTTTGGCTTTACTGTAGAACAGATGAGTTCTAAGCATTCAAACATCATAGTCGCTACAGAGTGTGTGAAATTATCGTTTGTGGAATTATTTCTTTCCTTACTCAAGTGTGATCGATTAGGTCACCTCTTAAAATAGATATGTTCTATGCGGGTGAACATCAAAGCTATTTTATTACAGTTATTTATTACCAATTATTTGTAACATTGTTATTATGCATTGAACATCCAAATGTTATTCTATTACACAGTTAATGACGATTAGTGCGATCGGTGACATCATCTAACTTAGGAACGGATTTACTTTGACAGCCATGAACAATCAAGAAGCTATTAACAAGAGGAAATTCTTTTTTACGTTGTATTTTACATTTTCTAAATGATCTTTAATTGTTCTTACGTTTGAATTATATAATTATATATATTATATAGTATATATAATAATAATATATATATATATGTTATATATATATATATATATATATCATATATATTATTATATATATATATATATATGATATATTATATATAATATATATCATTATTAATATATATATATATACTATATATATATAATATATATTATATATAATATAATATATTTATATATATAAAAAACAAGGCTCATAGGGATCAATTGTCACCCCAAACAGTCCATTTCTGCATTCTAAAAGCATTTGTTTTTAACTTTACTTTGAAATGTATCAATGCAACAATATTTCATTTTTGGGTGATAAAGATTCTTCCCCTACTTATATATATATATATATACTACACCACTATATATAATACCCATATATATATATTATATATATATATATATATTATATATATATAATATATTTATATAATATATATAATATATATATATTATATATATATTCTTTATACTAGTATTGCTATTGCATTTCTCTTAAACTTTTGATGTGGCTAGTTGACAACTGACACTTAAACAAACTAGAAAAATTACTGCTTTACAGAAGGCTCACTGAATTGATTTCATTCATGCTTACATGGTCGACCCCATTATGTTCAATTAGAAGACGTATCATGCTTCAGGGTTCTATTATAGGGACTTTTTAATTTAATACAATAAACTAATGACTGAAAATTGTTACATAATTCCTTACATTCACAACATGCAGGCAACACTGATTCCTAATAACTGATTGAGATTATTACGCACTGAACGCTAAAGTAATCAATGTGTTAAATATAAAGTAACATTAGTGGAGACAAACAGAGCTCTCTCCCTTTATTTAAAAAATAAAATAAAAATAAAAAAAACTTTAATAATTAATAATTTAAAAACCACCGTCGTGTAAATATTAAGGCAAAAATATGTAATCATAAAACGATCCTAGCCTGCAAAATTATTAGATTGATATTTTAAAAAACTATCTTTCAAATATCACATCAACAGCCTTATTAGCAAACTGTTCTACGTAAATTACGATATCCTGAAATGTCCATTCAAGAAATTTTTTAGAATTTTTTTAAGTCTTATTTCTTCTTTACCTACTCCATAGTATGTCGGCAATCGGTGTTTGCAAGCGAATACCTGTTACAATAAATACTTAATAGCTGTAATGACTTCAGCAATATAACTACATTTTACAGAAATTATCTATACAAATTAAAAAACATATACACCCTTACATCTTTAAAATTCATAAGTGATAAGTCAAACGAGCATAATTGTGTATAATCAAAAGATGAGGAAAACTGTCTGGGATAATCCATGGATAAAACAAAATTAAACATGCTACATCACAAGCAAATCACAGAGGTCGGCATCATATAAAGGCGCTGAAATGACTTTCTAAAAGCTAGCGATAGGAGATGAATAGGAATCCTGATTCTGAATTGGAATAGATCGGCAATTTTTAGTTCAAAATCGAAAAAATTCTCAAATTTACCCAACTTTATTTTAAGCCGAAATTTCTGATCAAATATTTAAAAAAACGTAATTTGTGAATTAAAAAACAATGTTTGCTTTTGATATATATATATATTATATATATATAAATATAGTATATATCTATATATATATAATATATATTATCTATATATATATATATAATATATTTTATATATATTACTATTATATATATAATATATATTATATATATACTATATATATATAATTATATACTATATATATATATATATATATATATATATAATATATATATTACACACAATTCCGGATGCTCGGGATGTGAGCGCTATGTGGTGAGAATAAAATAACAATAACAATAGTATACTACTTATATATATCTATATTATAATCTATATTAATATATATTATTTATA
Source organism: Trachelipus rathkii (assembly GCA_015478945.1). Classification (NCBI taxonomy): domain Eukaryota; kingdom Metazoa; phylum Arthropoda; class Malacostraca; order Isopoda; family Trachelipodidae; genus Trachelipus; species Trachelipus rathkii. The sequence goes on from JABUQX010040704.1 coordinate 6,476, forward strand.
TATATAATATTACCGGTCATATATTCTTATTTTCTACACCAATTCCGATCTTCCGGGATTGAGGCCTATTTGTGGTGAGAAATAAAAATAACAATATAAACATTATATTATAATATAAATATATATATACTATATATATACTTATTATATATTATATATATATTATTAATATATTTAATTTCAAAAGATCTCGGGGATTGAGGCTTTTTCCGAATCTAGTTTGATTGAGGCGCTCATGTGGTTGAGAATAAATAAATAAAACAATATATATATAATATTGTATATTATATATATATTATTATATTATATATATTAATGATATATATATACTATATATATATTATATAAGTGTATATATATATATATATAATATATACTATATTATTAATTATTAATATATATAAAGAATATGGGTAATTTAAAGTTGTTTAAATAATTATAATATAAAAGAAATTAAGCTTTGCTAGTTTTTTTGCTTTTTCTTCCATAATACATTCTTGCACCATTTATGTTTTAAATTTTTAGAAACATACTAAGCACAATCAACATAATTAATAAATTTGAGAACATTGATTTTTAGGGATTCTAAGGCTATATAAGCAGTAATTGAGTAACCTTAAATAAGAAAATTGGTTGAATTAATAAGTCCAGAGGGTCAAAGTAAATTTAGGTGCATTTTAATTTATACTTATCGGTCCGAGTTAAGAACTAAATCAAATTATACTTAACAATAATAATTTTGAAAACATCTCGTATAAAATATAAAATAATAAATGGTTTCTGTTATTACACGAGGAAGCGATTATGCCCTCTGCCATGCATCCGCCATATTTCTGATTTATCAAGACAATCTGGTTTTCAGCCACGAAGGCATTAAGCTCCCGAAGCTGACCAGATTCATACCACACAATCAGGGGTTTTGCCAAAAAATGGGTTTTCGAAAACAACCAACACCAGGGGGTCTTTTTTTCGGTTTTCTTCAGAAAAAAGCACAGAAAAAACCCAGGATTTTGGGTTTTTTTCAGGGTTTTTTCAGGATTTTTTTGCACAGATTTTGAAAAATGGGTTCAAGCACTTTACTAGGAATATGATATATATATATAGTTACATATATATATAATATATTAAAAATAATATAATATATATATACTATATATACTAATTATAATATATATATTACTATATATTATATATATATATTATATATATATATATAATCAGTATAATATATATATATATAATATATATCTATATATATTATTTTCAGTACTTTTAGGTTTATACCAATTTTATAATTATATAATTTATAATACTAAAAAAATTAAAAATTTTTATCTTTTTTAAAAATGCCAATGTTATCCGGGAAGTGGCAGGAAACAAAAGTTCAGAGTGACTTGAAGTCCAAGAAAACAAAAATAGGTGGCAAAGGTTCGATGTAATTATGTGGACACAGGAGTTAACATCCAATTGAAAGAAATTGCCGAAATCATTACAAAAGTGTTTGGAAAAAGAAATCAATAGTGCAAAAGCCATCAATTTTAGCTTCGGAATCAGCCAAAGGGAACCACAAAGTATTTTCCCAATAACAACAGCTCCTTATTGGATATAGACTTCTCCTATCCAACTTCACAGTCAATCGATAACTAATCAGATCTTTATATTTCCCGTCCAACTACACCATTCTTCATCAATGAATTGGACAGTCTTGAGAGTGGATTCTTGATTAGCAGTTTCAACAGGCTTCAACTTCAAGTCATCAAATAAGTCCTTCATTCTCCATTTAAACCTCCCTCCCCCCCAAAAAAACGTAGATTGATGCAGCCACAACTAAGTTCCTTTGCCATACAAACAACTTCAAAGCAAAAAAAATCTTGTGATATAAACATTGCCAAATTTTTTTATGCAAATAACATATCATTCCGTGCAGCAGAAGGCAAAATATATAAAGAAATGATAAGCGATCTCAGACCAGGATATAATCCACCTTCTGATAGAGACATCTCTGGTCCTCTGCTTGATGAGGTTAATGATGAAATTGAAAATCTTCTAAAACATAATTTATCTGACTCAACAATCACTCTCCTTCAAGATGGCTGGTCCTCGATAAAAAATGAGCCAATTGTCGCCACATCTATATTCACTGGCACTCAATCTTTTCTTTTAAATGCGATTGATTGTGGCAGTGAACAGAAGACAGCTGAATTTTGTGCAGAAATTACTGAAAAATCTATTAAAGAAGTCAAAGAGAAATATGGAAAAGATGTAAGTAATATCTTAATTACCTATATCAATTATCAGTAGACTTTATATTTTACTTACTGTGTTGAAACTTACCTATTACGAAACTAATTTTTTTCCTAGGTAGGGAACTAAGTCCTTATATACATTGATAATTTATTACCTTAAATTAAGGTTTGCGCAATATGTACAGACAATGTGACGAAGATGAAAAAGATGAGGGACATTATTAAATCCAAGAACTTGACTACAATCACCTACGGCTGCTCGGCTCACTATCTTAATCTATTGGAAAGAGAAGTAACTCCAAAAACAATAATGAAGCATGTTGTTGAAGTTCAGAAATACTTCCGTAATCACCACCAACCAAATGTAAGTGTAATAATAATATAATATAATAATAAATAATAATAATAATAAAATAAATAATCAATAATAATAAAGAATTTAATAAATTTCATAAAAATATACTTACAGGGGTGGCTTGGAAAAAAAAGAGGACTAGTGCCACACAAATTGACTTATATATATATATTTATATATATATATTATATATAGTATGATATATATATATATATTATATCTATATATATATAATATATATTATATTATATATACTATAATATACGGTATATATATATATACTATATATTATTATTATATATATATATTATATACTATTATTATATATAATATATATATTATTATATTATATATATATAATATATTATATATATATACTATCTATATATATATATATATATATAATATATAATACTATATATATACCTATTATATATATATGATATATATATATATATATATATATATATATATATTTATATATACTATATATATATGTTATATATCATATATATTATATATATATATATAATACTATATATTATATATATTATTTTATATATATATATTATATATTATATATATATATATATATAATATTATATATATATATATATATTATATTTATATATTATATATATATACAGTTATTTATTTTCATAAAAATATACATTTATAGCAGATATTAAACAGATGTTTTATCAACAAATTCCGAATGACACTCGCTGGAAGTCTCATCTAGCCTGTATCGATACATTCATAAAGAATTTCTACAAATACGTGGAGATAAATAAATGAACATGAATATTCAAGAGAGCATTTAGCAAAAATATTTAAAAATCTTATGCTATATCATGAAGCAATTGATCTTCAAAGCATTCTTAATGAAGTGTTGGGCTCTTGACAGGGTATTTGTAGTGTAATATATATATATAATATATATATAATATATTATAATATATATATATATATAGTATATATATTATATATTATATATCAGTTATTATATATATTATATATTAATATAATATATTATATATATATATATATATTATATATAATATTATATTACTGGTGTAATATACTATATATATATATATATATATATTTATTATATAATAATATTATATATATATATATTATATTATTATATATATATAAATTTATATTACTATTATATATATATTATATATATTATATATTATATAAAACTTTAGCATTTTCAAAAAGATTCCTCCAATTTGTCAACAGCAGTAGACGTTTGGATTAAACTTTACAAATCACATAATTTAACTGCCTACAAAGCAAATGTAAAGAAACGAATGGAGGATGCTTTAGAACCATTCTTTTATGTAGCCAACCTTCTGGATCCTAACATAATGGGTATGTAATGAAATTTAAGCTGAAATACATTTATAATAAACCTATAGATAACCAGTGTTTTTGAGATATCGGATTGAAAAAATGATATTTTGCTGTTAATGAAATACATATAAGCCATATATATATATATATATATATATATATATACTATATATTATATTATATATTATATATATATAGTATATATATATATATATTAATATAAATATATACTATATATTATACTATATTATATATATATATATATATAGTATATATATAATCATATTTTCGCTTTATAGGATCTGAATTATCCAGTCAGCAGCAAGATGAAGCTGAATCCTGGTTGAAGTTATATAACCATGAATATTTCGCACCTTTCATGGCATTTGCTATTAAAGATAACAGTTTTTTTTCCATCCTCTATGTTCGATGAAACTTTATTAAGAACATATAAAATACTTGTCCTTCAAAGATGGTTGGGAAAATTTATGGAGAAAAACGAACATCAAAAAACAATCTCTTGCCAAAAGGATTCTGCATATTCTGCTCAGATCTTTTTAAGCTGTCCACCAAGTTCTGCTTCTATTGAAAGGGTGTTCTCGACATTTGGCCATATCTGGTCTAAGCTAAGAAACAGGCTTGGTGTACAAAAGGCCAGCAAGCTTGTGAAAATATATAAATTTCTTAATAAATAAATGAAGGTGATTCAAAATGAAACACCAAAATAAATAATTTAATTTTTAGGGAATTAAAATTTTTTTGATATGACATAAATTTAAGGAAAATGTAATCTTCGTATAGCAGAAACTCTTTTTATTAAAAAAAAAAAACATTTCTTGATTTTTCTATTAAATTTTTTTTGAAAAAACCCAAATTTGGGTTTTTTTCAGGGGTTGTTTCAATGTGGGATATTTTCCTGAAAAAACCCATTTGGGGACAACCGATTGTCCCCAATCGTTGGCCGAACCCTGACACAAATAAAACTAAAGGTCCAAGCAAGCTGGTATCGAACTAGGGTCTCCTGGATGGTAGGAAGTGGTTTTAACCAATATGCTATCTGTCAAGTCAAGCATTATTTATTTATAAGTATAAAAAATCAGATGTTTCTTGCAGGATAATTGCTAGTTTAGGTATGGAAATGAAGAACGAGACCGGAAGGAATCGCCAAAACCGCGCCCTGTTAGACTCTGCTTCGGATCGGAAATTAACACTTCGGTAGTCGTCCCACCACTAATAAACTTTCACAAATTATCTTCATTTCGTAAAAATGTCAATGATTAATTACTTCTGAAATACTTGTCAATAATAATATAAATTATCCTGAAGTTATTGCAATTAATTAATTATTATTATTATTATTATTATTATTATTATAACCTGATGATGGCAGTATTATTTTCATAAGAGAGATGAAATCATAATAGTGGTAATAGTTTTGTTGTCATTATCATTTATTATTATTATTATTATTATTATTATTATTATTATTATTATTATTATTTTATTATTATTATTATTACTTTAATTATTATTATTAAATACCATTTCCTTAACTAGAAATGGGCATAACTAATTATTTTTATTATTTAGTTATCTATATATTTACATTTTTATGTACTTATTCATAATTATTAATTATTATAGTTTATTATTGATTATTTTATTATTATTTATTATTACTTATATAGTACTTAGAGTTAGGGATTATAAAAATTTTAAATTATTATTATTTTTTATTATTCTTTTGATTATTATTAGTGTTTGATGAATATTATTATTCATTTTATTTTATAAAGTACTACAGAATAATAAAAATAATAATAATAATTAATATATAATAATAATAATAGATAATTAATAATAATTATATATAAAATAATATAAAATAATAATAATAATATATTTTCATTGCAGTCAGTGTAATAGGAGTTTTTAATTTTCTTAAGGATCGGGTATTGTTTTCTTTTTTTCTTTTTTTTTATCTTTTTGATAAAATGATCCAAAGATTAAAAGAAATCTGTGCTTCCCATTAGCTAAAATATAACATTTTCCTTTATTATATATATACTATATATATAATATATATATTATATTATAATATATATATATATATAATATATATAATATTTATTATATATTATATATATATGATTATATATATTATATATTATATATATATGTATATATTATATATATATATATATATATATATATATATATATATATATATAATATATATTATTATATATATTAATATACTATATTATATATACTATATATCAGTATATTTGTTACGAGTTCGGCGCAAAACTTTTCACCAAACCGCTTCTCTGCTTTCTCATAAGATAGCTGGCCGGTTCGCTTCCTGTTTACATCATATGGGAGCGAGACGTTAATTGGACCAACCGGTTTGCTTTCCAGGGAAAAAAGTTTTAAAATACCGGCCTTCTCAGAACACCTCCAACTCACCCACCTTGATTAGTATATATATATATATATATATTATATTATATATATTATATAGTATATATATATATATATATTATATATATATATATATATATATCATATATATATATATTATATATATATATTGTACATTATATATTAAGATCAAAACCTTCCCACATAATTTGCTGGGTGTTATCAGTTTGCAAATAGAAACTTGCTGTTCACTTCATTTGCAATATTCCCAGGTTGTCATTGATATATATAATATATATATATATATATATTCTTATTATATATATATATTATATATTAATATATATAAATTTATATATATATATATGATTATATAATTATATCATATATATATATAATATATTATATTATATATATATATATATATACTTATATATTATATATATATATATATATATATAAATTATTCATTATATCTCATGTATTTGTTGTTCTTGTAGATTTCCGAGAATTGCGAAGGAAAGACTGTTGCTCTGGTTCAATATTTCACCTGACGTTCTAGGAAACTTGTAATCTTTCTTATGTTCGTTCAACAGTTGCCGTAGTAGCTGTAATTAAAATTTCATGCCAAGCGCGAATACTAACTATGTTTTGACGGTGGTGTTCTCTTATTTAAAATATCGACGTTACAATGAAATTTGGTTTCAAAGAACCACTCAAAACCTAAGAGCGTCTATTCATGAGGAGTTCATGGCGACTGAGCAAAAAAAAAAGATCATGCTTTTCATGTTTAGGTAACAGGTAGCTCGCTTCTTTGAAGCACTTGAGGAAGAATGCATCTTATAAACTTTGTTTTCTTCTTTCAATTGTAAACACTCATATTTTTGCCATGGAATTAAATTATTATTAATTTTTGAAACTGTTTTTAAGATCTTTTATGTCCAATATATATATATATATATATATATATATATATATAATATATATATATATATTTATATATATATATAAATATACTATATATATATATACTATACTATATATATCACTATATATATATAGTATATAATATATATATAATATATACTATATATTATATTTATCTATTATTATATATAATATTATAATATTTTTTATATATATATATATAATATATATATATATATATATATATATAACAACGATAGTAATATGAAGAAAGGCAATAAACATGTATCTCGCAAAATAAAAGGTTGTTCTCTGCATATAACAACCGATTTTTTTCTCTCTTTTTTTTATTATTTTTTTAAGAACAAGTTTTGTTTTTGGGTAAAAATAAAAAAGCCCTTTTCTAGGCCTTGAACGAACAAAAAAAAAACAAAAAACAAAAAAGCCTAGTAGCATTTCTTTCCTACCGATATCATCATCATCAATTCTTGAAATAAAATACAAAACAATACGAATACCTATATTTAGATATACTGATGGTGCATCCACTTTCCTATATTATATACATATACAGGAGAAAAACTATAAGGCTATGTAAAACCATAACAAACGGCATGGGAAGGCATTCTATTTTCAGGAAGACAAAAAAATAAAAATATTAGGAATAGAATGAAGAAATGGAGACGTCATTGCCATTGAATTTTTGATATAAAATACTGCTATATACATATAATACAATGATAAGAAGATTTCATATATCGTCACCCTAATTGGCTAAAACAATAAGTAAACTTACATTTTATCAAAATGGAACATGAAACTCCATTACAATGACTAAATAAGTGCGAAACTTTAAAAAGCTATACAAAGATATATTAACTAGACTATTAGGCTAAATTACACGAATATCATAATATAGTTCCCAGATAAAACTAAAATGACGGCTTAATTTATTTGTCTTCAGAAAATTTTGGCATTTTCCTGTTACGAAGTTTGCAATTAGGGTGACGATATCTCTCCAAAAATCTATTATATATATATATATATATATATAGTATATATATCATATATATATACTATATTATAATATATTATATATACTATATAATATATATTAATAATATATATATTAATATACATATATATACTACTATAGATATATATATATATAAAATTTTAGATTTTTTTTTTCAAAGTTAAAAAGAAATTAAAAGTGCTCTAAATGAAGCGTAAAGCTAATACATCCTATAATTATTATTTTAAGCAGTAGTAATAAAATGGGAGGAAACATGTTCCAGACTTTACGTTATGAGTACATGTAAGTTGAGCATAGCAGTTAGCTGGGGTCCAAGAAGGTATGCGGGACATGATATGAGGCTGTCTGAAATAAGGTCGTTTAGGGAAACCCTCAAAAAAGGATGTACGTGACGAAAATTTAAAAATAAATAAAAAATAAAACGCTAATTCTAATAACAATAGAATAAGGAGAGTGAAACAACAGTTTTCAACGACCAGAACAGATTTGAGAGAGATTAGTACAGAGAAGGAAAAGTTTGAGGAGTCGACAAGCCTTAGGACTTACACTTATCAAAGAGATAATATGTGATGGAAACCCCCCAGATATTTGTGATTCATACTGTATAGCAAGGGCGAACAACACCCATGTAGAGCTAGCAACAGGGATGGTGCGAAGAAATTCCGAAAACGCCTCGGAACATCCAATTTCCTAGAAATATGTTAGAAAGGACAAATAATGTGATCCCTCTATATAAAGATCACCGAGTTAAAGAAAAATGATTCCAAGAATAATTAAGAACAGCAAGAACGGTTTACAGTTGTGTTTTCAAGGAAGATATAGTTGTTTGAAATATTATGTTAAGTAGATAGATGGAGAAGCTGAATTATTGAGGCATTGAAAACAACAACGTTTTCTTTAACACAACTATAAGTATTAGAAAGATCAGAAGTCTGTTGCTTCAAGGCTATCCTCTTAGCATCATTTATTTGCTGAACTGAAAACGGTCGTCTTTCAAATTGGACCGGAAGATAACCTTTAAATGTAGAGTGAGTGATTGAAGTTCATCAGCAAGATGGAAAGGAAAGAAAAAGTAACAGATAAGATCATTGACGCAAAATTATATAAAAAAAAAAAAAAAAAAAAAAAAAAAAAAAAAAAAAAAAAAAAAGTTGGGGATTGGAAAAAAAAAATTTTGAAGCAAAATTTAAAAAAAAAAAAAAAAAAAAAAAAAAAAAAAGAAGAGTTGGGGATAGAACAAAATTCTGAGGTGCACCATTATGGATAGATTTAAAGGATAAATGGTGGCTATCTACAATAATAGACTGGAAAGAAAGTCAAGAGAAGGATAAATTACACCGAAAGTGGGAAGTTTAAAATATAAAAAGACTTTGTGGCAGAGTTTATCGAAAGCATTCGATAGGTCTAGCGCCACAGAAAAAGATTCACTGAAATGCGGAAGAGCAGAGAACCAAGAGTCGGAGAGAAATTAAAGAAGATCACCAGTCGAATGGTCCTTATAGAAGACCTACTGACAATCAGAGATAAGATTTTAGAAAGATTTAGGATATTTCTAAATCTTTCTTGTTAAGAATGGATTCGAATCTTTTAGGAATAACAGATGGTGTAAAAGCAAATAGGACGATAGTTAGATTGTTGACCGGAGTATCGCTTCTTGGACTGCTGAAATGAATGCATTCTTTCGAGCACGGCAGGTTAAAGGTTGTAATTTTATAGGCAGGTAAGGAAAACATTATTAAGGCATGCTGCAAGTTCAGAAGCACAAGTTTTGAGGACCACTGGAGGGATGACTTCAGCACTCTTCCGTCTCTCTTAGTTATTAAGGCTCACACGATGAAAAGAGATAACATTTTTATGAATTGAAAGGAGGAGGAAGGGAGGAATCAGCCTCTTGGAACGTCTAGATTGACAAAGTCATTGACCCAAACAGTTCGTTTTCAGCAAATTACACGATATAGCAGTGCTACGACAAGAGATACAAAGAAGGAAGGGTGGAGCGAAAAAGCAAAGTTGGAGCTGACATTTAAAATTGCAAAATGTCAGAGCGTGAGGTAGAAGACACTAGGAAAGATTGTTGCAAAATTTTTAGGTCTCGAAGAGCTCATTTTTTGCCAATCCGGGAAGGAAATGTATTTATAAAGCGAGAATTTCTGTTTGGAAGACAACCGATAATCTTCTCTGATAACCAACCATTTAATCAGTATTTAGGTCAGGGATAGAGAAGATGGGATATATACTATATATATTATATATATATATATATATAACTTTATATATATATTATATAATATATTATAATATATATACTATTATATATAATATATTATATATATTATAATATATATATAGTATATATATATATATATATATATATATATATATATTTATATAATATAGATATATATATATATATATATACTATATATATATATATATATATATATATATATATATATATATATTCTATATATATATAATAAATTGATATAATTCTAAATGTTTTTGAGAAAGTGAAAAAAATGTCTGTTGTTTAAAATTAATTTCTTGTTTTTGAGTGCTCAATAAGAATATTTTGGGTTAAATACTTGTAAGAACATTAATATAGATGATGCAAACACTATACAATAAAAAAAATGAAAATATCGATTTTAAAGGTAAAAAAAAAAACAAAAATAAAACAAAAAAACATGAGGTTTTATGTTTTTTTTTATGAAAAAAAACATTTTGTTCTAATTTTTTTTGTTTAAAATTTTTTTTTCGCCCTGTATAAAAGCGACATGAAGTAATAGCATACGCCATTGAGATTGTATCACCCTAAAAGTAAACAAAAAGGTTGAAAATTTCCTTTTATTTTCTTTTTAAACTATTTCTTTTTTAATATTTAAAATAGAATTTCTTCTAATTTTTTCTCGTAAAAAGGAACAAAAGCATTAGATTTTAACTACAGAACGTAAATGCCTTTTAAAAGCCCCTTTTTCAACCCATTATATATAATAATATTATATTATTATATTATATATTTTTGGATATATCTTACTTTATATAATACATAATAACCTAATACAGAATACTGTAGAACTGTGAATAAATGCACAAATATATATATATATACTATTTATATATTATATAAATATATTATATATATTATAATATAAATACTCATTATTATATACTATACAGAAACGATCACAACACATAATCCCCCTCAATGCACCACCCTATAAAAAACTCCACTCCACCATACACATACTAAAATCAACACTACACTATATATAACAACATTACACCCTCATACTACCTATATAACCCAAACCACTCATCCTCACAAAAACTCACAGATAACACTATATACTATATTATATATAATATATTATATATATATTATATATGGTGAAATGTGTGTTGTGTGTACGTGTGAGGGGAGAGAAGATTGATAGATAGATAGATAGATAGGATAAGATAGATTGATAGATAGATAGATAGATTGATTAGATGATAGATAGATAGATTAGATAGATAGATAGATAGAACGAAAGAGAGAAAGAGAGAGAGTGGGAGAGAGAGGAGAGAGAGAGAGAGAGAGAGAGAGAGAGAGGAGAGTAGGAGAGAGAGAGAGAGAGAGAGAGAGAGAGAGAGAGAGAGAGACGTTTGCGCCTTTATGCTGTGAAAGAGTTTGAAATTCGCAGCAAATTAGTTTAAAACAAAACATGTATTGTTTCTCCTCGTGATTCATCCCCCTCCCCCACCTCCCACCAGCGAGGCCCCCAAAAAAAAATTAAACAAAAGCAAAACTATTTCCGTGATTGATTTTTTTTTTCCTTTTTTCAGTTTTCTATTTGCCTCTAAGTATAGAGCTGGAAAATGAATCAAATGGAGATTAATGGAAATGCCATTTAGAAGATACATTTTAGAATTTCGGAAAGGGTTCCTCCCGAAAATAAGCCGAAATAATAATTTTTGCTTAACTTCAATTTCGCCTTCAATGAACTCGACTTCAATTACTCCCAATTAAAAGAGATATGCTTCCAAATTAAATAATGAACGGTACTCGCGCTCGAATTTTGCCTCGCACGAAAGAAGGAGGAGGAGGAAGGAAGAACGAAAGCAACTATGCGAACAAGTTAATGAATCTTAAATTAAAAAAAGAAGAAGGAAAAAAAACTCCTGCCTTCCTTTCTATCTTTAAAAAGAAAGGAGAAAAAATTTAAAAATTTTCACTTTATTACAAAGAAATTCGTGGATACTTTAAAACAAATTTGAGACTTAAAGAGAAATAGGTTAGTAATATCAATGCAATGAAAAGAGACTACGTTTTCGTATCACTTTTTCAAATTGGTCACAAAAGTTTACTTTTAATGCCGGTAACAAGAAGCATATTTAAAAAAAAAAATAAACATCGTAATAATAATAATAATAATAATAATAATAATAATAATATAATAATAATAATAATAATAATAATAATAATAATAATAATAATAATAATAATAATAATAATAATAATAAAAATAATATTTTTTTAAATTATTACTTAGGAATGAGAGAGATGAGAGAGAAGAGAGAGAGAGAGAGAGAAGAAGAGAGAGAGAGAGAGAGAGAGAGAGAGAGAGAGAAGAGAGAGAGAAGAGAGAATATTTTAGCTTATACTTTCAAATTTTCAACATTAACTCTCATACCAAGGTTAAGGTGTTCTCTCTTAATCTCTCCACTCATAAAACTCAAACCAACTTTCTTTCCTTCACCAAGCACGATAAACTTTCACTCCACTTTCAAAATCATAATGCCTTGGTAAATTCTATAGCCAGAAAAACAACGCATATTGCGATAATATATATATATATATATAATATATATATTATAATATATAGTATATATATATAATAATATATATATATATATATTATATATATATATATATATATATATATATTCATGCGTGTATGTTGGTAATGCAACGAACTCTTCTAACTTGGGTCATAAGTTCCGACGACAAAATACCGTTTCGTTTTTCTTGAGAAGGCATAATTCCTCAGGCTTTAACTTTAAATTATCTGAATACAATTTGCTTACTGTAAATGTTTTGATTCATCTACAAATGTCTTGGCTCTCTTTCTCACTAAAGGTCTTTTATATATAATATATATATATATTATATAATATATATATATATAT
>JABUQX010040704.1:32500-37737 GCA_015478945.1 Trachelipus rathkii
AGGTCAAGGTATGTAAGGTTGTAAAATATTATCTATCATCCGTGTGTGTGAGTTTCTAGGATAATCTGAATGAAGTTTTGGAAGGGGTGAGTAGGTGTTTGAGATTGATTGTGTTGGGCGACTTGAATGGTTAGATTAGTGATCGAAAGAGGGATGGTATAACAAGTGTCTTTGGTGTTGCGGGAGGGAGAAAATGAGAATGGTATGAAGGTGATTAATTTCTGTGAGGAGAGAGGTATATGTGTGTGAGTAATACATTTTTCGAGCTCAAGAGTATTCACAAGTATAATAGAATTGCTGTAGGTAGAAATGGCATCAAAGTGAAAAGTATGATTGATTTTGTTTTGAAGAAGATGTTGAAGATTAAGTTAGTAGGGGCATGGATGGAAAGGAAAGATATAAGGAAGAAAGTGGGGAAAATAAAGAGTGAGAAGTTAAGTGAACAAGGATTATAAGGAAAAGTATGTGAGAGCATTTGCAAATAAATCAGTTGAATGTGAACAAGATGAAACTAAAAAAATCTGGACGCAAATGAAGGAAGCCTCTGTTAGTAGTTCAAGAAAAGTATGTGGGTATGCCAAAGTAGGAAGTCAGAATGTCAATAGTGAGTAGCGGAATGAAGAGGTGAATCAAGCGGTTAAAAGTACTTAAAAAAAAAAAAGGAATGATTAAATGTGTTAAAAAAGCCAATGCTGAGGTCTCGAAAGAATGGTGTTTGGAAATATATAAGGAGGAAAAACAGAAGACTAAAAGTTGCATACGTAAGAGGAAAAAAATCAGGTAAATGAACAGTTTGGAAGGAGGATGAATGGAACTTACAAGGGAATAGGAAGCTCTTCTGAAAGAAAGTACGAAAGATTAAGAAAGCGAGTAAAGAGAAACTTCATAGAATAATGAATATGGATGGTACTTTTTGACTGATGAAATGGATGTGAAAAGAGTGTGGAGGGAACAATTCGAAAATCATCATAACATTAGCAGTGGCTTCGATGGTGTAAGAAGAAAGAGGTATTTTGGGGATGAGGTAATTAGTAGAGATGAGGTAATAGGTAGAGTGAGAAAGTTGAAGAGTGATTCATCACCAGGTATAGATGGAATTACTGGTGAAATTAATAAGAATGGAGAAGAGATTGTGATTAACTGGATATGGAAGTTGTGCAACAAAGTGTTTGTGGAAAGAATAGTTCCGAAGGATTGGAGAAGACCAGTAACAGAACCCTTTATAAGGGTAAGGGTGATATGGGGAACTGAAGAAACTATAGGGGAATTATTGTATTGAGTGTTGTAGGGAAGATATATGTTGGTAATTTGGCTGAAAAAGTGTGTCGAGTGACTGAGAGACTGATTGGTCAAGAACAAGGTGAATATTTAGAAGTGGTAGAGGATGTAAAGATCAAGCCTTCACATTGAAACAAATGATTGATAAAGTGAGAGAATAAGAATAGATTGTACTCAAGTTTTATGGACTTGCAACAGGCATATGACAGAATTAAGGGGAAGCTCTGTGGTAGGTGTTAGCGATATATGGTAATGGTGGTAGACTTCTAAATGGAATCAAAAAGTATGTATGTATGTCGATAGTGAACAGTATCTAAGAGTAAATGGAGTGGAAGTGAATGCTTTAATAATATTAATAGTGGAGTGAGGCAAGGATGTGTTGTCTACATGGCTATTTAATTTGTATATGGATGGGATAATGAAAGAATTAGAGGTAGAGGTGGTAGTAGAAGGTGAAAGAGTGATGGAGAATGGAAGTGAGTGGAGGGTGCCCTGCTTATTTTACGTTGATGATTTGGGTTTGTGTGGCGAATCTGAAGAAAGTTTGACAATGTGTGTAAAAGGAGGGGTCTGAAAGTTAATGTAGATAAGAGTAAGGTGATGGTAGTGAGTGAGAAGAGCCGGTGTGAAATCATGTTGGTTGGTGAGCAATTGGAGCAAGTATCTGAGTTTAAACATTCATACTATATTTTGGATGAAAAGGGAACGGATGATGCAGAGTGTAGTAGGAAAGTTGGGAATGATAGGAAGGTGGCTGGTGCAATTAAATCCATGGTGAATACAAAAGGGACTAAGCTTGAGTGCGCTAGAGTTTTGCACGAGGGTATGTTAATGCCGGTGTTAATGTATAGTAGCGAAACTATGATGTGGTATTCCACACCATAGTTTCGCTATTATACATATACTATACTAGAGGTGTAGATCTAAGACATAATCTGTTCAGATGGACAATATTAAGAGGGTGTTAGGTGTGCAAAGAATTGATAAAATGAGGAATGTACATGTTAGGGAGTTGTATGGTCTGAAGAAAGGCGTAAATGAGAGAATATATGATTGTATTAAGATAGTTTGGTCATATGTAAAGGATGGATATAGTTGGATGGTTAAGCGGATTTATAGTGGTGACTGTGCTGAGGAATTGATCGGCTGAGAAACAGAAGAAAAAGTGGATTGCGTCAGTAAAGGAATGTCTGAAGGAAAGGAATGTGGGTTTGGTAGAGGTGAGAAGAAAGGTGCACAATAGAAGTGAATGGCGGTGTTTTGTGGTGGCGTATGGTTGTCGGCCTGACCCAAGGAATGAACCCTACATTGACGAGATTCCAGAGTGAGGGTCTGTTGCGGTGTTATGAAGTCCTTGGGTGGATTTTTGGCAGCGACGGACTCGCACTTACGTCATGTTCTTCTAATTAACTATTATATTTCCGTGCCGCGAGCTACGCACCCTACTCCTCATCTGTCGGAAGTAAAGAAATAAAAAAAAAAAGAAAAAAAAAAAAAGAAAAAAAAAAAAAAAAGAAAAAAAAAAAAAAAAATAAAATAAAATAAAAATAAAGAAAAAAAGGAAAATAAGAAAAGAGAAAGAAAAAAAGATAGAAAAAGAAAGAATAAAAAAAAGGAAGAAAAAAGGACTGAAAAAGAAAAAGAAAAAATAGAAAGAAGCAGAAATAAAGAAAAGAAAGAAAAAGAAAAAAGAAAAAAGAGAAAAAAGAAAGAAATAAACCAAGAATATATATATATATATATATATATATATATATATATATATATATATATATATAAGAGAATATATAAATATATATATATATATATATATATATATATATATATATATATATATATATATATATATATATATATATATATATATATATATATATATATATAATCACGAGAGAGAGAGAGAGTACATTGAAATCCCCTTTCTCTTGGCGTATATGCGCAAGAGTAGCTATATAAACGGTGAAGTGAATATTAAAAAGAAATATTTGGGGCATAAAACGAAAGGAGGAGAAGGCGCTTTGGTATTTTGGGAGGCCATTTAATCTCTCATTTCTGAGAACAAATATCAGAGCAGATGACGTAGTCAAAGTCTAATAAAATATCGAAGCAAAGCACTCGCAGAAGGAGGAGGAGGAGGCGGCGAAGCAGGCGAGTATAAACGAACAATTAGGACGCTTCGTTTTTTTCGTCTTCTAATGCATGGATGGAATTCGAAAAGCCGAAGCGAAAGCGCTTTCCGCATTCCCTCTGCACTGATGAGCCAGAAAGACCTTTATATATATATGCAGATAAATTTTACTCCACGAATCTTGGAGAAAGCTCCGGATTACATCGATCGTATATGCATTACGGCTCTTCAAAAAGCAGCTTCTGGAATTCCTACTTATGATGCTTAGGTTAAAGATAGTGGGAGTAATAATAATAATAATAATAATAATAATAATAATAATAATAATAATAATAATAATAATAATAATAATAATAATAATAATAATAATAATAATAATAATAATAATAAATCATTAAACATCAAGCCATACAAATGAATAATACTAATAATAATAATAATAATAATAATAATAATAAATCATTAAACATCAAGCCATACAAATGATTATTACGCTTATCTTATTTCTAGCAATTCCTTTTCATTTATTGAGTCAAATAAAATAATTCGACTCAATAAATGAAAAATAAATTGCTAGAAATAAGATATGCGTAAAATTCATTTGTTTGTGAAAAACTTTCCTCCGACCAAATTTGAACAAATTTGAAAGCAGACTAAATTTCATTGCAATCGTAGAGTAATTTCTAGCACTGATTTTTTAAAAATAGCAAGCACAAACCAGATATAATATATTAGCAAATTATTGGTTAATATTATTGGTTATTGTTGTTGTTTATATATACATATTACATATATATATATATATTGCTATATATATATATATTATTATTATATATATATATATATATATTATTATGTTATTGTTATTGGTTATTATTATTAGTTATATATATATATATATTATTATTAGTATATGTATTTATATATATATATATTATATTATATCTATTATTAGATACATATATAATATAGATATACATTATATATATATATATTATGTATATACATATATATAATATATATATTATATATATATATATATATATGTGTGTGTGTGTGTGTGTGTGTAGGTGTATGTGTAGGTGTGTGAGTAGTGTTTGTAGGTGTGTGTGTGTGTATAAGGTAAATAAATGTGGTGAAAAAGGAGAATGAATGAAACTGGGAGAAAGAAAAGAAGTAAAGAAAAGTCAACAAGTGTCCTAAAGAAGATCGATCCGAAAGGCCATGTAAAAAATTTCCTCCTCCTCCTTTTCCTCTCATTTTTATTCTTTTACTTTTTCTTCTTCATCTCTCTCTCTCTCTCTCTCTCTCTCTCTCTCTCTCTCTCTCTCTCTCTCTCTCTCTCTCTCTCTCTCTCTCTCTCTCTCTCTCTCTCTCTATATCTTTTTTTCTCTCTCTCATCGCGTAGTTTGTTTGAGCTTCAAATTACTCGCATGACCTAATGGCATATTTGGTCGAAAACCCGACGGAATCGGCTTTACGAGGAGACTTCTTCACACCTTTCGACAAAAATGACAACAATAAATACGACTTTACGCTTTTCAACACTACAAATACATCAAGCGAAACCATAAAATTCACACGCACGCATACTCATATACACACACACAACCTCATATATATATATATATATATATATATATATATATATATATATATATATATATATATATATATATATATATATATATATATATATATATATATATATATATATATATATATATATATATATATATATATTTAAAAGAGGCGTGGCAATGAAAATATGAAAGCGTTTCACGATAAATGCGAACGATAACAATCTAAAACTTCGAACGAAGCAATACCG
>JABUQX010040705.1:0-17500 GCA_015478945.1 Trachelipus rathkii
GGTCTGCTATTTTCTTCATGGTGTTGTTGAAATATTTTGATGTTCTCAGATATTCATTTTGTATAAAATCTATCTTAACTCACCGGGATGCTTATTGTAGTTGTTACTATTATATATGCAAAAGGATTCCATGATTTTGCGAAGGTTCGTGTGATTGTATTTCTGATCATCTTTATATTGTTGATATTGATTAAGTGGCCTGTGTTACGCCTATGACTTGGCCTTCCCGTTTCATATATTAAAACAGCTCATTAATCTCTCATTACAACATAACTTCTTTCATTTAATGGCAAATATTACAACAAACTTTCGCTGAGTCATGGGTCCCACTGTCTCCCATATCAGTACATGTATATGAACTAACGAGAATTTTATCACATTTACCCCACACCCTTTATTAAACAATAGTTTATGGATAAGATATGTTGACACATTTTTGTCTCCCTCCTTCACAACACCAACCCTAATGATGTCCTAACTATATTAACTCTATTCATCCTTCAGTTCAGTATACGATAGAAATGCCTTCCAACAACTCTATCCCCTTCCTCGATACCTTAATCACATGGAATAACAATTACTTGCAATTTACTATATATAGAAAACCAACATTCGTACCAAACTATATACATTGGCTATCTAATCATTCCCCAAACACAAAATTAGCTGTTCTGTCATCTCTATTCTCCGTGCCTTTCGTATATGCTCTCCCCCTCTTCTAGCACAAGAAACTAAATACATCCACAATATTCAAATCACTTTACTATCCTGAGTTTTTCATCACAAAAGCATTTAACAAAGCAAAAAAGAGGTACTATAGCACCTCTTCCCCGAAAAAAAGCAACACCTCCTTTTTGACAATTCCTCATTTACCATTATATTCGTTAAAACAAATATTACACAGTTCTTTCCACTCATAAATCAAATAACATAACCATAAAAAAAAAAAAAATTCTCAAACCCCCAAAACGAAAAGAAAATCTCCCGCCAAAAGCTGTATATATCACATCCCCTGCCATACTTGCAATACAACATATATAGGTGAAACCATAGATTTGGCAAAGAAGAAAAAATCAACATACAGATAAGCTGCACAAGGACAGCATAAATTCACTTAAACAAGTCATAGGCGTAACACAGGCCACTTCTATCAATATCAACAATATAAAGATGATCATAAATATCAATCACACGAACATCGCAAAATCATGGAATCCTTTTGCATTGATAATAGTAAACAACTACAATAAGCATCCCGGTGAAGGTAAGATAGATTTTATACAAATGAAAATTCTGAAAACATCAAATATTTCAACAACACCATGAAGAAAATTAGCAGACCAACTGAAACAAACTTGAACTGATGAAGATCAAGAAAGAAATCCAGTCCCTTAGCCTGAAGAGGTCTCGCGTGTCGGGACGAAAATTAGCTTTCCTTTTTAAAATTTATTTCATTAAAAAAAAGTGTCTTTAAAAATGTTTTTAAATTTGTGTACATTAAGTAATAAAATGAAGTGACAGTAAAGTATAATACTAAAAAAGAATCCAAGGGCTTCCTCTCTAAAGTAAATATATCACTACGACAAAGTAGTTCTTAAATATATATATATATATATGTTTACACATAAATGCATAATATATATATTATGTCTGGAGTGTAAAGTTACATTAGCTATTAAAGAAATATACATACACCAGTGGCGTGCATTCAGGGCATGCAAGTCATGCTGAGCATGACCAAAGAAATATAGAATTTTTGCTAAATTCTTATTAATAAAAAAAATGCTTACAAACTAATAATAAAGAACAGGGAAACAAAATTACGTCAAGAGACTGTTAAAACTTAAATTCATTTTTAAAAGTTCCTTCAATATTCAACACTTATATTAAAACTAATGACTAGCCTGACAGTTTCGTCATTGAGTAGCATTTAAAAATATCGCCCGCAGCGACCGCCTTTACGGGTGAATTTCCTAGTATTAAAACGAGGACGAATAAAAGCTGTACTCCGATAGCATGACACCCAGATTCTCCACTCATATTCTGAACACGTATATATATATATATATATATATATATATATATATATATATTATATATATATATATAATATATATATATATATATATATATATATATAATATTATATATAGAGGTATATATAATAAAATAAATAATAACAAACAAAAATAAAAATAAGAATAACAAATGATAATATAAACATAATAAAAAAATAATAATAATAATAATAATAATAATAATAATAATAATAATAATAATAATAATAATAATAATAATAATAATAATAATAATAATAATAATAATAATAATAATATAATATATAAATAATAATAAATAATAATAAATAATAATAGATGATAATAAATATAATAAATATAATAATAAATAAATAATAATAATAAATAATAATAAATAATAAAAAATAATAATAAATAAACAATAATAATAATAAATAAATGAAAGTAATAAAATATATCTAATAATAATAAATAATTAAATAATAATAATAATAATAATAAATAAGACAATATACAATAGGAAAAAATAACTACTCAAAAAACAAAGCTGATAATATTTTAAACGGAAAATACCCGGAGCATGGAAAAAAGATAAAACCCTGCCAAACGTACAAAGTTATCATTTTCGTATCTAAAAAATTATGGGACTACTATATATTGGTCTTACTCAAATTCATTTATAACTTTACAATTAAATCAGTTGGAATATTGGATAATTATTTTGAGGAAAAAAAATAATAAATAAATAAAAAAAATAGTGAAAAAAAGGGGAAAATGTGATTTTGCTTTGAGCGACATTTTTATTTCGAATTTTACTCAGAGCTTGGTGTGCTTAATTGCATTATTTTTGGTGTCGAAATTTTTTAAAGTTTTACGAAATCTTTTTCTTAAGAAGTTATAGTGTACACTGTAAAAAACCTAAGAGTAATGGATGCCGCAGAATGTGTTATTGAAGATCTTTTAAAAACAAGATTTAGTTTGAGAAGTTATGAAAGAAAAAATTTTAATTATTAAAAACGGAAGATTAACTCCATCATTACCAGACCTAAAAACCAAAGGAAAGAATTTTGTAAGACATTTTCATGAATGTCTTTATGAGAAAAAGAAGTAGTTGACTGGAGATCAAAATTAAATAGTTTTTTTTGTTGGCCTTGTTTGATTTTTTCATCAGAAAAATACATTGTTGTGCACATGTGTTGAATTTAGTTTTATCTCAAGCATGTGGAAGTAACTCGCGAGGGTTAAGGAATGTAAGTTATTTTTCGTGGTTTTAAGTGGTTTAGGAAGTTTTTTCGCTAAATCGCCTAAAAGGACAAGTGCACTAGATACTATAGTTAAAAGAAGGTTTCCAAAAACCGCACCAACTAGATGGAATTACAGTTCTCGCTTAGTTCATATTGCCAAAGAAAATAGATCTTTATTGATTGAATTATTTGATGAAATAATTGATAATGTCAGAAAATGGATTGGAATAACTATGAATTCCGTAATTGATTCTAAGCACAAATTAGGCCTGACTTTAAATTTATTGTTTCTACTTGAAGCATTTAGCTGCAATATTTTCATAACTGATGTTTTATTATAATGTCCTTCAGTCAAAAAGTTTGGATTATTACCTTACTTGTGCCTAATGAAGTTAGAAACTACCTAAATTGATTGAAAAACAAGATCTTTTTTCTCCTAAAGATATTATACAATGCTTAAAGGAAAATATTCATCAGAAAACTCATGATTACTTAGAAATCTAATGAATATAATATCATTCAACAGTTGTGAATCAACTAAGATCAGATTTAACATCTCTGGAAGATCTTGTTTAATAGAACTATTAAACAGTCATAATTTTAAACAATAAGCAAAAGATTTTCCTAAGAAATCTTTCGAGTCTTTAAAGTATCATTTTACGGAAGCCATTTGACAAAATTCGACTGCAGAACAAATTGATAGTTGTGAATTCTTCGGATGATTTTAGAAATAAAAGTATTGTGAACTAATAAAACACTTTCAAGACAATGAACTTTATGAACACTTAAGCCTGATTTTTTTTAAAAACTTTGCCCAGCTCATTGCCTACGATACCATCTACACAGCACAGTAGAAAGGAGCTTTTCTGCATTGAAAGAAATTAAAGGTAATCAAATAGAATACAACAAGCGAAACTTGAGTCAAATATTTCAATGATGTCAATAGAAAGGAACCTTCTCTTGAAGTTAAGAAATTCAAAATTTTTATGAAAGGATTATAAAGGAATTCATAAAAAAGGAAAGGAGGATGGATTATATATTCAAATAAGGTAAAGTACATAATATATAATATATATATATATATATATTAGTATATAGTATATATATAATACTATATATATATAGCATTGAGTAGTGTCTAAGTTGAGTCTTATAGCCAAGGCTATAGTATATATATATATATAATATAGGGTACTATATCAGTTACTATATAATAATATATATATATAGTACTATTATATATATATATATATTATTGCATACCGGCAGTAAGTTGACCACGAACCGCCACTGATATATATATAGGTATATGTATAATATATATATATAATATTATATATATATAATTATATAAATAATATATATCTATAATATATATATATAATATATATATATACATATATATATACTACTATATATATATATAGTATATAATATATTATATACGCTATATATATATATATAATATATATATATTATAATATATATAATATAATATATATATATATTAATCACTTGAAGATAAATAATTTTGAAAAAGAGATTCGGAAAAGATTTGATTTGCTTGAAGAATATTTACTTTAAACAAATAAATACATTAATATTTTAACCAACAATTATATTTATTTCCTTTTCCGAATTCGTTTGATATATCAAATTTCGAATATTTTTATTTTATAAACTTCGACAAAAATTCTAATTTGGCCTCCATTTTAATTTGAAATCATAGTAAATACCAAAACAAAATTGATTTATATTAAGGTATGTTTATATATTTTGGATCAATTTATAACACAAAGGAAGTAATGGAAATAAAGAAATATAATTTTTTTATTTTTGTGTTGATTTTAACCCTCTATTATTTATTGTAAATTTACAGTTAACCCCAGTAGCGAAAAAACCCGGTTTTTCCTGATTTTGGGCCGGGGCGCCGCTAAAAATGGCCGGGGTTTGCCGGGGCCGGGGCCCCGGTCGGATTCCTTACCAGCGAGTGACTCGAGTTGTCAATGAGTGACTCATTCTATAAATAATTCACTAAAAAGAGCATTTGATACCACTATATATATATATATATAATATATATATATATATATATATATATATATATATATATTTATATATATACTTATATATATATATATATATATATAATATATATGTCATATAATAATACACAGAGCTGGGCGCGCCTATAATTTTTTTGAGTGCGCCTGCGCCTATGCCGCCGGACCTAGTGCGCTTAGCGCCTATATTTTTGGTCACATCAATGCGCCTAGCGCCTATGCGCCTTTGCGCCTACGACTTTTCGCCGGCTAGTGGATGTTCGCTAAATTTATTTGCAAAGTAAACTTTAGTGCGATAATAAAAGCATGCTTTTACATAAGGAAAAAAAACACACTTAATTAAATTTTGTAATTAAAACCACACCGTAACTAATATCTACACGTCCCGTTTCCTCCTCCATGTCCTGTGATCTCATGTTTTCCCAGGAGGTTCAGCTCGAGGCTGCAGAAAGTTTGAAAATCTTCAGACCATAGTTGCAATTTATTTGTAGTTAAGAACTACTGAAGTCCAGTTATATATATATAATATATAAATTATAATATATATATAATATTATATATATATATATATATATAATATATAATATAATATATATATAATATATTATAATATATATTTATATATCTATAACTAATATATATATATATATATATTATTGGGTGGGTACCGGAACTGAAATTTTCAGTTCCGCCCGGAACCGGGAATTAGCCAGAATCAACAAAAAAAATTCCTGGCCGGAACCGAATTTCTTATGAACTTTCCTTAACTATAAAGAAATGTAAAAAGAAAAATATTTTTACATAACTTCAAACATATAATCTATATTTAGTATAACGCCCAACTTCATGAACATATGAAAAATCATCATTGAAGAGAAATATCTGGAAGTCCAATTTAAATACTAAAAGGGAGAGTCTTGTATTTTCTGAGAACGGGGAAACCACAAAAAACATTAGATCCAACCCGTGAAATAAGTGAAGTTTTGAGGAGAGTTTTCTCTCCAAAAAAAGATTGTGGCATAATCAATGACCCCCAAATCAACAGAAAATAATTAAATTTATAGCAATGAGTAACCACCAATCACAGTGACAAGAAGAGAAGGATTCATAGAACTTATTTCCATCTTCAATCAAAATATCTTATTCCTAGTAGAAAATATTTTGTAGAGAAAAATGTACCAACTTCATACAGGAAATTGAAATCAGCAGTATTCGAGAAGTTATGTAAGGCTGATCAGATTATCATTTACTACAAATATATAGAGAGCTAAATAATTCAAACGGCTCATTTATCTTTAACTGGACTCTGGCTTACCAGCGAGTTTGGAAAAAATGGACTGTGTACTCCGTTGCAAGTATTTCCCAGGTTCTCATTCGGAATTAAAAATGCACTAGTGAGTTGAAATTACGATGAATAATTGGGAAATTCCCCCTAACAAAATCCATTTGTGATCCTTCGAGATGGAGGATATAACATGAAACTTGGAACTGATTAGCCGGATACCCAAGTTTTTCTTGTTTTATTCATAAACTTCAATTTATTAAAGATTCCTTATTTTCTCAAAGAACAGTGTGATTTAATAAAGAAATGTAGGAAATATTTGTACAAATTTCAATCATTCTAGTTTTTAAGCTGTAATGAAACTTAAAAAAATATCAATAGAGACTTGGATCCACATCTTGCAAGCCCACTTATGCCAATTCATGATGTTAATACAAGGTGGAATAGCACATATTTGATTCTAGAAAGAATTGAATGTTTGAAAAGACCTCTGCAAGTTTATTTTTATATTTTAGAGCAATCAATCATTTAAGCTTTGACTGCTAATAAATGGCAAATTATTGAAAAAATTCTAAAGAGTTTTGCAACATTTTTCATGGTTACGGAAACTATAAGGCAAAATCAATATATCATCAATTATTCTACTTATTTGAGCTCTCCATCCTATCTCTCATCTTTGAGGACGGACAGCAGAGAATAGAGAAGAGCTGAAGAAGGCATTAGAGTTTAGATTTATGAATAAACAGGAAAGAAAGGATCAATAGACATATATCAAAAAAAGATAATTGTTTTAAATACTGTAGTAGACCCCAAGATACTAACTGACTTTTATTTTCTAATGAAATAAGAGAATTGAGTAAGAAATGGATGTTGAAAAATAGCAAATACTGAAGGTACGAAAGTGATAAGTAGTAGCAGTAAGAAAAAAGGTTCAGGCATGAGTCCATTTTCAAGAAACGATACATTATCTACAAGTTAACTTAGAATTGCCAGCACCTCAAAAACCCAGGAACTTAAGAAAAAGAAGTTACGCAAAGTATTTAGTTTTATAAGTTGAAGGAAAGTGAAGTGCAGCGAGTCAGTTAAGTGTAAAGAAATAAAAGAAAAAATCAGTGGCTCTTCAAAAGGCGAAAATTCTTAAAGAAATTGATTTTTTTTTTTACCAGAAAAATCATTGATAAATCTGGAAAAAAAGAAATTCCTTAATTGTCGAAAAGGAAACAAAGCTAAATCCCAACTATTCAGTACTACCCCAAAAATTACTCTCTCTTCCAGTCTCCCCCATATATTCAGAGAAACTATTTTCATTTTCAGAAGCAGGAAATATATTTGAGGAAAAACGTTAAAAAAATATTGCCCAATCACTGGTGAACAGTTTATCTTAACTTCACCACAATTCAACAAATATTTCAAAAGTGTCTAAAAAAAAGTTATATTTATTATATATATATATATATATACTATATATATATAATATATAATATAATATATATAATATATAGTATATATAAATATATATATATAATATATATAAATATAATATATCATATATATATATATAATATATATATATATATATAGTATTATTTTTGAATTGATTTAAATATCTTATAATCCTATATTTTGAGGTATTGAGTAAACTTTATTTAAATAATGACTGTAGGTATGTGATACACAGTATGAATACTACACAAGGCTACTATTATATTTTGTTAAAAGATGGGCTATGGGTTATATAAAATAAATCTCTTCCAGAAAATTTTTTCTCAGAAGTAAATTAGTAATTCCGGTTCCGGCCGGAAGTTTTTCAAAATTCCGGCCGGAACCGGAAAAAAATGTCAAATTCCGGCCGGACCGAAATTCCGGTACACCTCTAATATATATATATATTAGGATGTACCGGAACCAGAATTTTTGGTTCCGGCCAGTATCGGTCATTTTTTAGGGTAATCGTATCGGTAAATATGGCCGATACCTTGGCCGATACTTCTTACTTTTTGGGTGAAAAATTTTGAAGAAAGACTTTTAGATTTAATAATAAATCTAGTTCGTTATAGATAGCTAGTACTACGTTATATAATATATATATATAATATATATATTCTATATATAATAGATAGATAGATTTAGATAGAATAGAATAGATAGATAGATAGATAGATAGATTAGATAGTAGAAATATAGTAGCATAAGATAGATAGATAGATAGATAGATAGATAAGATAGATAGATAGATAGATAGATAGATATGATAGATAGTAGATTAGATAGATAGATAGATAGATCAGAATACGATACGATAGATAGATAGATAGATAAGATAGATAGATAGATAGATAGATAGATAGATAGATAGATATATAATAGATAGATAGATAGATAGAAGTAGATAGATCCAGATAGAAGATAGATAGAAGATAGACATAGATTAGATAGATAGATAGATAAGATAGATAGATAGATAGATAGATAGATAGATAGATAAGATAGATAGAATAGATAGAATATGATAGATGATAGATAGATAGATAGATAGATAGATTAGATAGATAGATAGATAGATAGATAGATTAGATAGATAGATAGATAGATAGATAGATAAATAGATAGATAGATAGATAGATAGATAGATAGATAGATAGATAGATAGATAGATAACATAGATAGATAGATAGATAGATAGATAGATAGATAGATAGATAGGATCATTAATACAAGCACACAAATATGAAAGATAGATAGTATATTTATTTTCAGAGATGATAGAATAGATAGAATAGATAGAATAGATAGATAAGATAAGATAGATAGATAGTATATATATATATATATATATATATATTATATATATAATATTTAATAATATTATATAACGTAATAAATATATATATTATATATATATATATATATATATATATTACATTAATATATAATAATATATATTTTTTTTATTAAAGTTCACACCTCACGGGCATTGGCCCTTTTCAAGGAGTAAACTACTATAGGTAATTGCTACCTAGGATCCGAACTAGGATTCGAACCCGCGCCGTTGCCATGCGACTCCGTCGCTCTACCGTTTGTGCCATATATATATATATATATATATATATATATATATATATAATATATATATATATATATATATATATATTCATGTTATTTATCTATATATATTTATTTTCCCTCTTCTTCATCCTCCTTTTTATTTCCCAAGATTGGGAGTAAGGTGCGTGACATGCATCGGAAAAAGAAAAGCAGTAGAGAAGATATCATAAAAGTCGCAAAAGAAAAGCTCAGCCTTACCGCCCCCTCTGTACCATTTAAATTAGTGAGAACTCGTCGCAGTCAAAAAATCCACCCTAGAGCTCATGGCCACGAATGGACCCCACTATGGTAAATCGGCAATGTAAGGGTTCATCCCTCGGCCCGGTGGGCCATAACCAAACCCCCTCACAAAAACCCCGCCATTCACTCCTATTATAAAACTCCTTTCTTCTCGCCTCTACCCAACTTACATTTCTCTCCTTCAAACATTCGTTTACCGACTCGAGTCAATCCACTTTTTCTTCTGTCTCCCACCGGTCGATTCCCAACACACAACTCGCACAATACATCCGCTTAACCAACGACTATCAATACATTCTTTCCGTATGACCAAACCATCTCAACTCACTTTCATTTATTCTCTCATTTACCACCTTTCTTCACACCACACAACTTCCTAATACGTTCATTCCTCATTTTATCAATTCTTCTCATACCTAACACGCCCCTAAGATTGTCCATCTGAACACTTGTACTTTAGATCTATACCTTTTTTTCCAGACCATAGTCTCACTCCTATACATTAACACAGGTAACAACATACCCTCATATAAAACCCAGTTCACTCAAGATTTAGTCCCTTTACATCCACCAAGGATTTAATTGCACCAGCCACCTTCCTACAATTCACAACTTTCCTACTACCCTCTGCATCATCCGTTCCCTTTTCATCCAACATATATCCTAAATATTTAAACTCAGACACTTGTTCCAGCTGCTCACAATCTAACATAACCTCACACTAAGGACTGTCCTCACTCAACAACCATACCCTTACTCTTATCCACGTTTAATTTTTCAAGCCTCTCCTTTTACACACTCTGCTGCCAAATATCTCTACCAATATCCTCTCTAACTCTCTTCAGATTCGCACACAAAACAAATCAAAATCCGCATATATATTATATATATATATATATATATATATATATATCATATATACAAATATATATTATATATATATATATATATAATATATATATATCTAATATATATTATATATAATATATATATATATATATTGTTTCCTCAAACTTCTTTTAACTAGATTGTTAGCGTTTCTCCAGCTTGGGTTTTAGCGTAACATTTACCTATTGGATAGCTATTAATTATACATTTATACAGATTTAGGTTCAACTTTTTATTGATCAATATATTTTTTTTCTTTTTTTTTTTTCTTTTGTACTCAATTGTCGTGAGGGTGCTGAATGTTCGAACTTTGTGGAGACTTTAGCATTTTGTGATATTTACCGCTTTAAAACTTTCGGTTTTAATTAGGGTTTAGCGTATGAAATAATTTTTCCTCTTTCTCCTTTGGTTTTTTGTCTCTTTGTTTCTGTATTTTTTTTTTGTGATTGTGGTGTGCCTTATGATAGCAGATTAGTACAGTGGCGTTTCTATTCAACTTTACCAACATCAGGGCTTGCACTCTAATTCTGCTCCATCGGAATACCACGTCTCTAACTCTAAACCCTAATTTTTTGCTCTTGGTCTGAGACCCAGATGGCAAGAATTCATACTCCAACTCGTTTAATATATCCAACTATAACTCATTTCATAATTTCCGTCTGAAGGGTGAGTATGTGCCTATGTAAACAAAACGACTCCTATAAACACGTCTCGATAATCTCGAATCTCCTAACCGATGCTGTGGCTTAAAATTTTTCTTCCTTCATACTCACAATTATCTTATGTTTCCTGCTACGTTTCTCCTAACAGAAAAGATTTTCATAGCTTTTTTGATTACCTTATACTAACTTCTCACTAACTTTATCTTCTCATCCAAATACTGAGGTCCTCTATTTAGGAGATTTCAACTGTACACAACACTGAAATGGTTGGGTTCCTCTCATACTGCATTTAGGTGGGGTGGAAAGCCGAATCATTCAGATTCCTCAACGATACATGGAGTAACTAATTTAAGAAACCTGCACATATTTCGGAAGCGTCCCAACCGATTCTTGAAACCACAATTGACCTATGTTTCACCAACTATCCTTCTCTCTATAAATACAGCCATTTCGCTCCTATCGGTAAAAATGACCACACAACCTTATATCTCTAATTTTAATACTTTTCCTCTCAACCATCCCCATTCCTGCCTTTGCCGGTTTTCTGGATCTTGGATCGGGCATATTGGGGGCATTGCGTTGCTTCTACCTAACTATAATTGGAGTGACTGCTATGAATCTGAAGACACATTCGCTTCTGCGATAAGTGGGAGCTGTAATCGTTGATGGGTTAAGCAAGTTCATTTCTTCTTCGACTAAATCTTTTTCCTCCTCAAAATCCATGTCGATGGTGTTTGGTCTCTGGCCTTCAGGCTAGAGAACATAGTGTGTATCGGTGTGGAATAAATTCTCGTTCTCCTTCACTCTTGTAATTTTCATTCAGCTAGAAATTGTTGCAGGGATTCTCTTCGACGAGCAAAGCTGACTTTCATAAAACGAAAGTGCGCTGACCTCCTTGTTTCTCCTACTGACAAATCTTTCTGGCCTCTTGCAAAAACATCTCTAACAACTTCTGTAAATCATTCCTTTCCTAATCTTGCTTCCTTGATTCTGTAAGCTAATACTGCCAACTGAAAAGGCCAATCTCTTTTGTCCTCCTATTTTCCTCCAACTCAACTCTGGACGATTCTGGCATTTCCCTTCCTTCTACTTCTCCTCTCAGGTGTTCTATGCCTTTGACTGTGATTACGTTTGATTGGGTGCATGGGCTCCTGAAAATCTATAACGTTAGAAGGGGGTGGCCCGGATGGCATTCCTCTCCGAGATTTGAGAGTGTGTGTTTCCCGTGCTGATACCGCACTATCTTCCTCAAAAAACCTAATTCTGTAAATGTCTAAGATACCTATACTATCCACTTTCCCTCAGTGTTGGAAGCTAGCACATGTCCAATATTCCGAAAAAAGGATGCGGCTCTGATCCTTCTAACTATCGCCTATAGCTTTAACTTGTATTTTATCTAAATTAAGATCTTTAAAACCCTTCTCAACTCTCACTTTCTTAAGACCATCTGGGAACTCATTCCCTTCTTTCCGATGGCCAGCTGCTTTGGGGCTCGAGGTCTACTGGTGATATAACTTTCTCTATTTAACGCTTTATGGTTTCCGGCCCTAGGAACTACAGGGGAACTTGTGTGGTGGCGGCTTACATATCCAAAGCATTTTGACCGGGTATGGCACGCGTCACTGCTCTCCAACTCCCCTCCTTTGGGTTTCCTGACCTTCTCTTTGCTTACTTATGTCCTAGCTTCCCTTTCAGAATCGCTCACTATCGCTGTTGTTGATGCCAACTGTCTTCTTCTTTTTCGTCATAGTGGTGCTCCTGCAGGGTTTTGTCTTACATCTCCTACTTTATTCCGTTTTTTCTGTACTGATCTTCTCACCTGAACTCTCACTCTATCCACTCATAGGCCGACTGACTCGAAGATCCCTTCATTCTTCAAACTCATTTACAATTCGCTCCCTCTTTACTCAGATGAATTGCCTCTGCGTCTTAATCTTTTCCGATTCTATTCTCCGCTGATTTTGGATAGAATTTCCGGTGAGGTGTCTCAAACCTTTGTGAAAGTTAACTTTTTAAAAAACCCCAAACTTCTAAAATCCCCTCTCTAAAACACCTAATCTTTCCTATCTCTTTCGTCGGTTCTCTCGTCTCTCCTGTTGACCATATAAACATCCTGGCCTTAACATAAAATACCAAATGTCCTTGAAAACCTCAAATCTACAACGGTGCTACGGCGGCCCTCAAAAGAAACTGGGAGTTTCTTTTTAGACTGCGAGACTTTTTTTCCTCTTCCCCTCAGTTACTGCAGCTATACAAGGGTCTCATCCGCCCTTAAATTGGAGTACAACTCTCATATCTGAGGTGCTCTGGTTTCAACTCGGCTTTGGATTAGGGTCGAGTCAAAGGCCAAAAAGGCTTATAAACTGCCCTGTACTTTCCAGTTCACGTTGACCCTCTATCTTTGCTGCGCGATGTTGATGCTTTATCTCTTTTCTATAGGTATTGTAGCCGCAAGTGCTCGAGGGAACTTTCGACTCTCGCGTACCACCACCTTTCGACGCCCTCGGCAGCACAAGGGGGCTGTGTTGGCAACATGAGTTTTGTTTGATATTATAACCCAACCTAGTTCGCTCGGAGATTCCTTCTTTCCTGCCCCCATCTGTTCTGTGGAATTCTCTTCCATTATCTGTGTTTCTACTCAAAATTTAATCTCCCTCACTTTATAAACCTGAGTCTGTGCTCATCTGCTTAATTTGCGATGAATATTTGAGGCATTCAACACCCCCTACTTGATTAGGGTTTATCCCGTGAGCGGAGGTAACACTGCAAAAATAAATAAATATAATAAAAGTTCTAATAAAATTTCCCTAAAGCTAAGCTGAAACCCCACAAGAAATGGCTTCGAAGGTGAACCACTTCTAGAATGCCTTTTAAATAGCATAACTGAGGAGCTTGCTCCGCTGTCAAAAGAAAAAAAATTACAGAAGTGAGCCTGCTTATCAGCAACCCTTGGCACAGCACTGATAGTGCCGAATGGTGGCTTTTCAGCAAATAAATCTACTGAAGATGAATATGGATATGTTAGACTTTGACAAGTTCATGGCCGAAATTGCATTGAAATATCATTCACCTTCAAAGGAATCACACCAGGAACCTCATCGAAAAAACCGAAGAGACAGTCATCAAGGCAGCTCAGATAATTTCAAAATTTGCAGTCTGTGAAGGAGGAGATGAGGATCTAGAAAACATAGAGAATGCTGCCTACAGAAGAAAATCTTTCTGGCATGAAAATGGGCCATGGTTCCACTATTATCAGTGCTTGCAAGCAAATAATTATCAACACCTCCCTCATCAGTCGAGAGAGCGAGCGTATTTACAGTGTAGATGGGAATGTAAACAACCCAAAAAGGAACAGGCTCTCGCCAGTACAGTGAAAGCTTAATGTTTTTGCATAACAATTTGTGAATTTTTGAATTTGAGGATTGAATGATATCCATCCCCATCTTTTTATTCTATGTTTGAGTAATATTGATTAGCTGATTAATTGAAGTCCCTTCTTTCTTTATTTTTATTCTTAATATTGTAGCTAGTTAAAGAATCTTCTTGTAAATTGTAATATGTTAAAACATAAAAGCCTAGTAGCTAAACTTTGTTAAAACTCCTGGAAAATGGAAATGGAATATTATTTGAATAAACCCAAACATAAAAAAGTTATTTAATATTATATTCGTATTTATATTCCTTTCAGTTATTATTTTAAATTAGAAAACGGCTACACTTGGCGAAACCATATATGAAAGAATGACTGTATTGGTTGTACAGGGAATACACTCTTGAGAGTTGCCTAGCAGTACACAATGTTCTATCTTTATACTGTGTATTTATTATATAATTAAAGTATCGGTTATCGGCCACCTGAAAAAAATAGAGATCGGTATCGTCTCGGTATCGGCCCTATTCTGGTATCGGTACATCCCTAAAATATATATATATATAATATATATAATATATATATATATATATATATATATATATATAATATATATATATATATATATATATATATATATATATAGAAGATATATGGAGTATATATAGATGTATATATCTGGTTTACGCTGGTTTTTTAGAATGATACAAGTTTCCAAGCTTCTAAGTTCTAACTTTTAAGGGTAAAAAAAATGCTTTGTTCCTGTTTATAGGCGCGGCTATAGGCGCACAGAATTGGCTGTGCGCCTTTGCTTAGTCCGCCTTTTTAAAAATTGTTGCGCGCCTATGCGCCTACGAATTGATAGTGCGCCATAGGCGCATAGGCGCAACTTGTTGGGACAATGCCACTTTTGGATATATATATATATATATATATATATATATATAATTTTTATTAATATTATATATATATATAAATAATATACTATATATATAATAATATATAAGTAATTTTTTATCATAATCTAGATTTAAAGCCCCTAACTAGGCCTACCTAATGGATTATAAAAGCCCCCAACTAGGCCTAACCTTATGGATTATGGAAGCCCCCAACTAGCCCCTAACCTAATGGATTATGAAAAGCCCCAACTAGGCTTAAAATACGAATCGAGGCCCACTATCTCAAAATTTTTACCTTATGCTAAGATTGCCTTCCCTTCACTTTTGTATGGAAAAAAAGAAGAATTAATTTTAATTTTGGGCACAGGTGTTGCCGGAAGCCCACAGGCGGTCTACCATGAATGAGACCAATGTTATGGTATTCTTTAATTAAAAAAAAATAAAGTGTCATGGCCTCTAAATTCACTCTACAAAGTTTGTTAAATGCATCAAATTTAGACAAATAAAATGCCTAAGCTTACTCATTTTTATAAGCTTAAGTGTGAAGCTCAAAAAAATGTGTCAATTTCTTTTTAACTTTTCTTAATATCTATTAATTTTGTTTGAAATTCAAGAAAGATGACTCGTTTTCTGTTATACGTAAATTTAGAATCATAAAATGCATTTCCCAGGTTTAGCTACCAACTTTACGAAGCTTAAATTTTTTTTTTGTGCCGGGATTTAATAAAGCTCCAATAATAGTATATACCATAAAATGGGGGAAAACCGGTCAAAATTCAGCCTTTTAATTTTAATGAATCATGAAAAATCAAAATTTGAAGGTACATCTATATTTAATAGTTTTTTCTCACATTTAGAGTTTCTTAAATTTTGTAGAATATGAAAAATAAAAAATAATTGAAGTAAATATTTTTAAAATTTTTTTGAAAAATTCCATTTTCAAAAAAATTGATTTGGGGGAAAACCGGTCATTAAATATTATTACGTTTGTGCTTGCCCAAACTAATTTAATTATAATTTAAATGTTTAAATAGATTAAAGTTATATTTTATTACATTTTTGCAAATGTTGATTTTTTACAAAATTTTGTAAAAATTTTATTTTCATTATTTTATGCTAAATAAACATTGAAAAAAAAAAATTATGACAATCAATTTTAATAATTTCTAATAATAATAATAATAATAATAATAATATTTGCACTTTTTAACAAAATAGGCACTTTATATTACGAGTAGGCCTATGAACGCACATTTCACGTAAACTTGTTGACAAAAAAAAATTTATAATATTATAATTTAAATTATGACCATCAATTTTAATAATTTTTAATAATAATAATAATAATAATAATAATAATAATAATAATAATAATAATAATAATAATAATAATAATATTTTTGCACTTTTTAACAAAATAGGCACTTTATATTAAGAGAAGGCCTTTTAACAAAATAGGCACTTTATATTAAGAGTAGGCCTATGTACGCAAATTTTCACGTGAACTTGTTGGCCAAAAATTTAAATTATGACAATCAATTTTAATAATTTTTAATAATA
This sequence comes from Trachelipus rathkii, assembly GCA_015478945.1. NCBI lineage: Eukaryota > Metazoa > Arthropoda > Malacostraca > Isopoda > Trachelipodidae > Trachelipus > Trachelipus rathkii. The sequence goes on from JABUQX010040705.1 coordinate 17,353, forward strand.
ATAATAATATTTGTCACTTTTACCAAAATAGGCACTTTATATTACGAGTAAGTATGCACATTTCACGTGAACTTGGCCAAATAAATATTACAAGATTATAATTTAATTTATGACAATCAATTTTAATAATTTTTAATAATAATAATAG
>JABUQX010040705.1:27500-32500 GCA_015478945.1 Trachelipus rathkii
TATATATATATATATATATTTAAGTCAACTTCAGAAACAGATTTATTTGGAAGCAGTTTAGAACAAAATCGCTTTTCCCCCAGAGGGTTATCAGCCCCAATTTTTATGAAAATCTAGGATGTACTTTAAAAACAATAATAATAAAGAATAATAAAAAGAAAACTTGGCAGGCTCTAGGAAAAAAGTTACAGCCTCTCAAAGTTGTTAAAATCCCAAAATAGCATTAGAATTTTTTTTTTTTTTTTTAAATTTTACGGATCTAGGATATCCTCTAAAAAAATAATAATGAAGAATAGTGAAAATAAAAATTAGGAAAGAAAGTTACAGCCTCTCAAAGTTTAAAAATTTTCCCATAGGTTTTTTATAAGAATTAGTGGGCGTGATGCTCATTTAGGGCCATCTAGTTCAAGGTTATGATAAGATTGTTGAATTCCATGCGATTTTTCTCTGTGTATATATACCTAAAACTCTGTAACCTGGTGGCTCAGTCTGAAATGAGACCTAACTGAATTGATCAATATTAGTCTATGGGAGTTTGCCCTTGCTAAAGGCTGTAACTTTTTCTCTTAAAGAGACTGCCATCGTTTTCACTGTTCTTTATTATTATTTTTGTTTGCATATCCTGTATTTTATAAAAATTGGGAATTTAAAAGCCTCTCGCTATATTCTATTATTTTTAGAGTAATATATCCTATGATTTTTATAAAAATCAGGGTGAAACCCCCTCTGCACTATATTACCTCCATGGAACCCCACAATTACCCTTTTAACAAACACAGTCTTTTTTAAGAATAATGGCCAAAAGTTCTATAAAAGGAAATTAAATAAATTACTACATTGATAAATTTAACAAGTTAACATACAATAACATTGAGCTATGATAATTACTTATAATTGAAGGAGAGAGCTAGTGATTAACTTAAGTTGAAGATAATTACCATGCTGTGATTATACAGCTCTATTTGGGTTGGTTAAATTTGTAGTATTCTGAATTTTTAAAATTTTAAATATATTTTAAAAAAATTTTCACACAAAATAAATGTTGATACACTAGACAAGCACTAATATTTTAGAAACCCTTAACAAGATAACACAAAATAAAACCCAAAATTCAAACGGGCCTACCGTGTAGTGAAAACTTATTTATATAATTTCTTTCTGAATATATCAAACAGGAAAAAAATATGAATACCACATATATATTTGGCACAATCTTATTATTTATAAAGTCATTACTCAAAAATCTTCCTTATCTATTGTAAAAAAAAAAAAAGATTAAAATTATTTCCTGCCTGCTCCCTGAGATCATTGGTTTGTTTACATTTTTTCGTTAGCATTTCCTAAAATTCGGTAAGCACGGGAAAGAGCAACCTAACAGAATTTAGGAAATTACTAACGTTTCGTTAGCATTTTACTAAATTTGTTACAAATTGACATAACGAACGACTTTTTGCATTTTACTAAATTTCGTTGGCAAAAGTGCAAAAACGAAGACGCCTTTAATCTGTTTATATCTTTTCCTTTTTAGGGATTTATACTTTTTGAGGCGTTTTTTTTTTTTTGACAGTGATTTTGGATTTTGTACTTGAAGTATTTATTATTTATTTATTCAAACAAAAATAACTTTAACAACCAGTGGTGAGATACCAAACTGAACCCAGTTTATCAGGTGGTTTATCGGGTGGTTTTGGTAAGGACCTGATAGTTCCAGGAAGCATACCGCAAATTATATAAAGAACTTACAGTCATCTAACATGAGACACTAAGCCGAAAATTCACGATGTGAAACTCATTTTGAATTTAATCAAAACTCAGCTAGGACTAACCATCATTGAAAAACTTTTTCGTTATGTGTTCTAATAAATATTGGTGAAAGTGTGTGCACTGAAAGTGTACCATTCATCAACTTCTAATATATGTGATTGTAAATGACCTCTGAGTGTTCTGTTATGTGTATTAAAACCGGTTTATCAATCAAGTTTAATCTTTTTGCATTAAGATGAATCATTTAAGATATAAATACTATAGGCATTTAAAGGTGGTGGATAGTAAAATATGCTAAACTCATTATTGTGCAGATATAGGAAACATTTAGGTAATGTTTCAAATGGTCTGGTAACTAGGAAGAATTACAAAATGAGACTGATAATCTAAATTTGTGATTAACCAGGGACTTACTCTATTATTTTCTAAACAAGCACAATACACTCTACTTTGCAGTGAAGCTCATTCTGAATTAAAATTCAAAATATTTTGGATGGTGATTGTCTTTCTAAGGGACTTGATTAGTTTTTTTCTTCTATAGCACCTGAGAATCAATGCTTCATGTGGAATTGACAAATTGTGATGGACTGACCCACTGCATGGAAATGCGACAGTGGAAGGAGGGTTTTCTATAATTAACCAATTTGGTGGAGAGCCCACCAAGAAGAACATAGTCTTGACTTCTAAAGAACGAGGTACACAATGCTATAGATCTCTCATAGAAAGTATTCATAAAGGTTCTATCACCTCAAAATATTTGACAAATGCGCCAGGAGCTGCCTGGGAGATGAAGACTCCAGAGTCAAACAGAATAGAAGAAGAAGAGAATAAAAAGATTGAAAAAAGAAAATTATCCATGCAGATCTATAAACTTGAAGAGCAGAGAAAGATTTTAAAACTGAAAGCTTTGACAGAAGAAGACTATAAAATCAAAAATTAGATGCTTGAGAAGAAAAAATTAACCTAAATCTCCCATTTTAGAACTTTTGTGATCACAGTGGACGTTATTCACCTGAGACATTAATATAAACTTTTAATTTATTTTTTACATAAATAAAACTTATTTACTTTGAAAAAAATAAAGGGTGCGTTGGACATTTATGGGAATGTATGAAGCTGATTACTTTAAAAAAAATATATTTTTTTAAATTCATCCATGATGATGAACAGTTTCTAAAGTAAATTTTTCAATAATTTAATGTGAACTGAGTTAAATGAGGCTGCAATAATGATTATGCTCAGAATATGACCTATACACCAAAAATAGCGAACGCTGGTCAGGGGAAAAATTTTGCAGTTTGGTCAGGAAAGTCAGGGAAAGTCAAATTCATTAAAAATTTTAATTGAACCTTGAATCTCTTAACAGGGCAAACAAAAAAAAAAAATTAAAATTGTAAAAAATGTTGGTCGTTATATAAAGGAACTATATATATATATATATATATATATATATATATATATATATATATATATATATATATATATATATATATATATATATATATATATATATATATATATATATATATATATATATATATATATATATATATAACATATATTTTACAAGTAAACACCACTGCTCACGACTGACCCCCTGTCAAGGAGGGTGTGTGCTCGATTAACATCCAGCAAGGACCAAGCAAGGCCTAAGGAGATTGCTCCACATTCCCTCCCGACCAGTTTGCAGACCTGGGACCCTCACTGTTGGTGGAGTGCTCTAACACTGAAAGCTACCGGGCGCTTTTAAATAAATAAATATAAAATGTTAAAAAAATACATATACATATACATATACACATACATACACATAAAAATACATATATAAATATACACTACATATACAATTATTGCTATTATTATTATTAATAAAATAAAAAACACTATATTTAACAAAATTTTTACATTATATTTCACTAATAATCTCTACTATTTACTATATTTAAATATTATTATTATGCTATACACTTTTTAATTAATATTATTACGCTATACACTATATTCACTGTATTTTAAATTGTTCACAACTATTCACTTAATAAATTAATTTTACCCTTTATAGATTGCATTCACTGTATTTTAAATTATTCACCACTATTTGCTTATTAATAACATTATTAACATTATTACCACTATCACTATTATTATTAATATGGTATACGCTATATCACCATTCACGAAAAGATTAATGTGATAGCAGGGGAATTCCGAACCCTTGCCACCAGTGGAAGAGAATTTGAAAATTCACGAAGACGAAGAGAATTTAAAAATATTCTTCAATGACTCGACGACATCGGGAAACGCAGCTTCACACTTTCTATAATTTAAAGTTTCAAGTTTCTTCTTTTTAAATTTTCTGTTTAATATAATTAATAATTCAATCAAAATAAGTAAAAGAAATGTTGCCGAAAAATATGTTGCTCCTCCATCTCAGATTTTGATAAAAAATAAATAAATGTTTAATTAAATTCTTAATATTTTAAAACACCGACTAAATAATAAAAATATTTTGCTATTTACTGGAACCACAATCCCAATACGCTCTCCTCTGAATATACAATCCACAAAGCACATATATATATATATATACATAGATGTGTGTGTGTGATCGTAAATTATAACCTCATAATTCATCAAATAATTTAAATCTTCAAAAATGAACTCTATTTCTTTTTACAACTTAACTAAATTTGTCTCGACATTTTATAGCAAACAATATATATATATATATATATATATATATTTTAAGAAAATATATCGTTACGAATTCACCCGAGATTGGAGAGGGAGGGGGACGGCTAATCGAAAGAAGTTGGATATATTCTAAGTTTCTCTTTCTATTTATTTCGTGAGAAAAGGACGTGACTGCATTCGCTGCCGCAAAATTCACGAAGCTTGTGTAGTTAAGATTTAATTTCAAGCCGGCTCCCTTTCAATCTATACTCAACATATCAGCAATATTGGAATTTAATAGTGGCTTTTATTACAGCTACTTTAATCCGGTCTGTATTGTTGTAACGATTTAAATTGAAGGGGTGTTTTAATTTGAGATTATTTTTTAATCCTTATATATTCCTTTTTCATATATGGTGAAATAAAATTCAATATGGAAACTGCAATGTGCAAGAAGGAAGTGTCATCGATGACAGGATTTCCTAATCACACCAAGAACTAACATTTACACAGGAGGTGAAGAGGCAACCGCTTTCCGAACCCCATAGAAAGGACCAATTTCT
>JABUQX010040705.1:37500-40752 GCA_015478945.1 Trachelipus rathkii
AGGATACACCGTGTAAGCTGCATATGGATGGGTTATGAAAGAATTAGAGATGGGGTGGCGGGAAATGGTGTTAGAATGATGGAGAATGGAGATGAGTGGAGGGTACCTCCAATATATGCGGATGATTTGGTTTCTTTGTGGTGAATCTGAAGAGTTTGAGAGAATTGTAGAAGAATTTGGCAGGGTGTGTAAGGAGGGTTTGAGAGGTAAACATAGATAAGAGTGAGGTTATGGTTGTGAGTGAGATGAGTCCTCAGTGTAGGGATTATGTTAGATGGTGAGCAACTGGAACAAGTGTCTGAGTTTAAATATTTGGGTATGTGTTGGAGTGAGAGAGAACGGATGATGCAGAGTGTAATAGGAAAATTGTGAATGGCGTGGGAAGGTGGCTGGTGCAATTAAATCGTTGGTGAAGATGTGAAAGGACTAAGTCTGGAGTGCGCTAGGATCTTGCATGAGGGTATGTTGTTACACCTGTGTTATTGTACTAGTAGTGAGACTATAGTCTGGAATAAGTAAAGATCTAAGTTAATGTTAGATGAACACAATCTTAGAGGCGTGCTATCGTGTGAAAGAATTTGATAAAATGAGAATGAACGTATTAGAAGGTTATTATTGGTGTGAAAGAAAATGAGAGAATAAATGAAATTATGTTGAGATGGTTTGGTCATGTGGAAAGGATAGAAGATAATGGTAGCCGGTTGGTTAAGCGGATGTATAAAGGTGAGTGTGTGTTGGGCACCGACCGGCTGGGAGACCGAGAAAAAGTGGATTGGTCAATAAAATCTGGAGAGAAATGTGAGGTTGGCAGAGGCGAGAAGAAGGGTGCATGATAGGAGAGGTAGTTTGTGGCCCTCGATGAAGAATGAACCTACACCGGCAATTCCTGCAAGTGCGAGAGTCCGTCATGATCTCCATGAAGCTCTGATTAAGTTTTCTGATTACGACGGAAGTTCTTACTATTTAATGATACATTGTCACATATTCTCCTTCTTAGCACTGCTTTCCGATGCTTGTGGCACCTTATACAATCTTGGAAAAGGTAGATGAAGAAGAATACATATATATATATATATATATATATATATATATATATATATATATATATATATATATATATAATATGTAAATATATATATACTCATATATATATATATATATATATATTATATATATATATATATATATATACATATATATATATATATATATATATATATATATGTATATATATATATATATATATATATATTTATATATATATATATATATATATATATATATATATATATATATATATATATATATATATATATATATATATATATATATATATATATGAATATATATAATAATAATAGTATATATAATATATATATATATATATATATAATAAGAGTTGGTCTTCCATATTTTATTAGTAGAATTTTAGATATAGGACCTCGACAATTGAGGCGGAATTTAATAATAGCAAGAATAACCAAAACATATTTAAACATTTGAAAAGAAATATTTATTACCGACTAGTTTCGGGTAAGACAGCAGCTTCCCATTTTCAAGGTTGATAACATAATGATAAGATTTATACAAAATACAAAATAAATAGTATAAAATTAAAATTAAAATAAATAATATTAAACTTATTGATAAAGAATGATTAAAGTATAGACTTGAAAAAAGTTCACGAATAGGACAAAATTTCACTTCAGTAGTATTAAGCTATTAATATTTAAATTTTCATTTAATTTTGGTTTAAGATGCCAAATATATAAGGATTCCAACAAAAGAAGATCAGGTTCCTCAGCTTGGGCTAATATACTAAAATTGGTATCCTGTATATGATGGTTTTCACGGAGAGAATGAGCATTTATAGCAGAAAAGGGAGGATCTAGGGTTCTAAATGATATACCTCTATGTTCTGCAATACGAGTGGAAAGGTTTCTGATAGTCTTTCCTATGTAGGTGGCATCACAGTCACCACACTTATATTGATAAATTACTGAAGAACACAGAGGAATAGGAAGTTTATCTTTGAATCTAAAATAACCTCCAATTTTCATTTCACTGGAGAATATTAATTTAAATTTGAACTGGGGAAAGTTTGTTTTTAAAAGAGAATCAATTTTACGTCGAATTTCATAACTCATTCTTCCCATGAAAGGTAACCTCATATACAGGATATCCTTGGGAACTATCATCTGAGTAAGAGGTTTATTTGTAAATTTTGAAGAAAGTAGTTTACGGAAAGTTTTATCAATCAAAAATTCTGGAAACCCATTCTTCATGAATAACGATTTCAGGAATTCTAGTTCATTTGAGAGATTGACATAAGAGGATGAAATCTTGTATCCCCTATCAAAAAGTGTCTTGATTAAGTTAATTTTAAAAATATGGGGAATGAAAGAATTAAATTTAGTTGTCAATCCAGTAAAAGTAGGTTTCCTGAAAACGCTAGTGTGGAATTTGTTGTCGTCCTTATATACTTTGATATCCAGAAAAGCCAGACAATTATCCTTCTCAACATCAACCGTGAATTTGATATTCGGATGTTTGGAGTTGATGTATTGTAAAAATTCGTCAATATGTTCATTAGACTTAAAAAGAAATTTAGCTTTCACTTCAATTCGCAAATTTAACCCGAAGAACCTTGTTCATGTATTTTCTAGGAGTGATATCCAAAACTTAAAGGAACTTTCAAACAATAATGACCTAATAATTTCTAAACCCGACAAAGGAGCTGGTATTGTACTTCTGGACAAAAGAGACTACATTGAAAAAGTATTAAATATTCTTTCAGACTTAACTAAATTTGAAGTCATAACTGGAGACTGTTCTAAAATCATAAATTCCACTGAGGATAAATTGAATAGATTACTCAGGAAACTAAAAGGTTCAAACAAAATTGATGATAGAACTTATTCCTCTCTTTATTCCTCCGGTGCCAAGCCAGGAATCTTATATGGACTGCCAAAAGTGCATAAACCTGACTGCCCGGTTCGACCTATTTTGTCTGCTATTGGCACTATTAATTATAAACTATCAAAATTTTTCGTCCCTATCTTAGAAAATTTAACGACAAATCTTTACACTGTTAAAGATACTTTTTCTTTCGTTAACGAAATAATAAATTTTCCAAATGCAAATTTATATCATATGGCAAGCTTTGATGTTCAAAGTTTATTTACTAATGTGCCATTAGAAGAGACTTTAGAAATCATTTTAAATTCTTTGTTTAAGAATTCGTCAACAGTT
>JABUQX010040706.1:0-5000 GCA_015478945.1 Trachelipus rathkii
TATATATATTATATAATTATATATATATATTATATACATAATAATATAATATATATATATAGTAATATATATATATATATATATATAATATATATAATATTATATATATATATAACTATATATATATATATATATAATATAGTATATATATATACATATATAATATATAATATATACTATATTATATATATATATATATATATAATATAGATTATATATATATATATATATTATATATTAATATTATATATATATATATTATATTATATATATATATATTATATATATATATATATATAAATACTATACTTAATAAAAAGTTGTGTGGGTTGAGTAGAATTCACTTTAAAACAAACCTTAAAATATAACAATAAAAAAAGCACATAAAAACCTAGTTGTAAAGTAGCAATTATGTTGTAATCATTCGTGATCCTATTGTGTTAGGCTCCTTAACAGGAATAAATATATAAGCCATATTTAGTATCAGCTATCAGGCTTAGGTGATTAGATAAAATGATTGATTTAAATGCCTTGACAAATGCTTAAGGCCCAAGGGCAGAGGCCGGACTTTAAGGCTCAGCAGAATATTGTGGTAGCAAATAAATGGTAAAGTTAAATGAGTATTTCACTATTTATATATAGTAGTAGTAGTAGTAGTAGTAGTAGTTAGTCAGTAGTATTAGTATCAGTAGTAGTAGTAGTAGTAGTAGCTAGTAGTAGTAGTATGTAAATATCTATTATTTTACTATTATTTATTAATTATTATTTTTTTATTATCTATTATTTATTATTATTATTATATTATTATTATTATTATTATTATTATTTAATGATTAATTAATATTATTATTTTATTATATTATTTTATTATTATTTTATTATTATTATTGATTATTAATAATTATTATTTTATTATTATTATATTATATTTTAGTTTAATTTAAATATTCATTTATTTTCATTATTATTTATTTAAAATAAATTATTAGTCTTTCAGATTGAAGTCATATTCTGATTATTATTATTATTAATTATTATTATTATTATTATTATTATTATTATTATTATCTATTATTATTATTGCTTTCTGTATATTTGTCTATATATATATATTATATATATATATTATATTATATATATATATAATATAAATATATATTATATATATATAATATATATATATATTAGATATATATATTATATAATAAATTAATATATATATTATATATTATTTATATATATATATATTATATATATATATTATATATATATATATATTATAATATTATATATGTATATATATATATATTATATATATTATATATTATATATTATAATATATTGATAATAATTAGTTTAGCTTTTATGCATAACGTTCCACATAACATATGCTATATGAATAACTATATATATAATATATATATTATAATAATATATATTATATATATTACTATAATATATATAAATAAATATATATATGTATCTTCTATATTCATATATTTTAAAAAGAATTTATATAAAATATATAAAAATATATATATATATAATTATATATATATATATATTATATATATATATATATAATAATATATATATAATTATATATTATATATTATATATATTATTATAATATTAATATTTATATAATAATATATATATATATATATATATATATATTATATATATAGTATATATCTATAATATATATATATATATAGCTATTAATATAGATATATATATTAATTATATAATTATATATTATATATATATATATAATATATTATAGTATAGTATATATATCATATATATATTATATACATTAATTATAATATATATATATATAGTATATTATAGTAATATATATATATATATATATATATATATATATATAATATCTATAATATAATTATAATATACAGAAATATACTATAAAAATTATATATACATTATATATATATATATATATTTTATAATATATATATATATATATATACTATAATATATATATAGTATATATATATTATATATAATTATATATTATATATATTCGTTATATGTGTGTGTGGCTTGTGTTGTTGTGTTGTGTTGTGTTGTGTGTGTGTGTGTGTGTGTGTCTTGCAAGAATACATTAATAACTTTTCTACAAATATAAATTTAAAAATTAACCGACCTAAGATAAAGACCTATTACGTGTCTTAGATATAAAATCCTATACCCACCCAGAATGAAACTTCAATTATTCTATTATTATGATTTATGATTATTCATTATTAATTATTATTATTATTATTATTGTTTATTATTTAATTATTATTATTATTATTATTATTATTAAGTTTTATATTTATATTATTATTATATTATTATTATTATTATTATTATTATTATTATATTATTATTATTATTATAGTTATTTTACTGCTTCTCATTCTCTTTTTTCTTCTTCTTCTTCTCTTCTCTTCTTCTTCTTCTTCGTCTTCCTTCCTTTTTCTTCTCTTTTCTTCTTTCTTCCTTCTTCTTCTTTCTTCTCTTTCTCTCTTCTTCTTCTCTTCTTCTTCTTCGCTTCTTCTTCTTCTTTCTTTCCTTGCTTTCTTCTTCTTCTGACGGGTAAATAATTATTTATTTTTTTTTGGGTTTTTTAATTTTTTTTTTCTTTTTTTCTATTTTATTTAATATAACTTATATTAGTACTACATTATTGATTAAAATTATTTATTCTCTTATTAGCTTTTTTAATTTATTTATTTTATATTTTAATAATATAATAATAATAATATATTATTATTATTATATTACTATATATTTATTATTATTATATTATTATTATTATTTATTATTCATAATTATTTATTATATTTATTATATATTATTATTTATTATTATTTGTTGTTGTTTAGTTCTACCCAGTCACCAATCCAACAAAATAAAGATTTATTTTTTAAAAAATAAAAAAAAAAATTATTAAATAAAATTTTATAAATTTTTTATTTATTATTTATATGTTATATATATATTAATTATATTATTATTTATTATTATATTAATTATTATTATTATTATTATTATTATAAATTCATATCATTTAATTATTTTATTTTTTATTATATTATTATTATTATTTTACCATTATTATTATTAATTATTTTTTATTTTATTATTATTATTCATTATTATTTTATTTTATAATTATTATTATTGATTATTATTATTATTTTTTAACGGATGCTAAATATTGATATTGTTAATGTAGCGTTTGATCAACGTGGTAACTATGTACTGTTTAATATTCATTTGCTTTTATGGGCATTTAGCTTTTGTATTTTCTGGTAAAATTGTGTGTTCCTCTATGTTTTGTCCAAATTGGTATGTGGATTTTGCTTGAATTTAAGTGTGTGCGTGTGTGTGGTGTGTGGTTGTTTGTTGTGTGGGTGTGTGTGTGTGTGTGATTGTGTGGTATGATTGAAGTGTCGACTAGTAAAGCGAATTTAAAAGTCAGGGTCTTAATACCAATAATAATTCAAGTAGTACACATTCGGAAGTTTTTTGTTAGTAAAAGTAGATTATTTGATGTAGAGAGTTAACGGAAATTAGAAAAAAAAACTTTTTTTTTTAAATTGATGAAGCAAAGAAACTTCGGTTTTTTAACCTCTCTTCTGAGCTTGCACCCAGTTTGTTAAAATTGAATCATCTGTCTTCAATACTTTTTAGAATCTGTCTGTCATTGCCGGAAGCTTGTACTTCAGTGAACCTCGTAGAATTAAGGATCCTTCAAGCGCCTCTTAACCATATATCTTCCTAGATCTACCTTTTAAAACTTTTTTTTTCCTATTCTAATCCTAATCACTATCCTATCTCTATCCTATCCTCTAATCCTAATCATACGCCTATCCTAATCCTATAATTTTCAAAATCAGATCTATCCTATCTATCCTTATCCTATCTCTATCCTATTCCTATCCTATCTAGATTCATCCTATCCTATCTATCCTCTCATACCTATCCTATCCTATTCCTATCCTTTTTTCCATCGCAATCGCTCTTTTTCACATCATGAATCCTTTTTTCACTATCCTATCTTATCCTTATCTTATTCCTATCTATCCTATTCCTATCCTATCGCTATCCTCCAATGGAGCCCTATCAATCCTATCCTATCTTTTTTCCAATAGATCTTTTTTTTCCTATCTTAACAGGAAGCTTTGTATGTAATTAAATTCTTCTAAATTATACATTTGAATCCACAAGTTCTCCTTCGCTTTCGTAAGGAACCTCGTATATAGGTCTACTATCAGGACTACCACGAGCCTAGTTAATCAGACTAACATATTTTTCCCAATATATTTATGTTGCGGATTTCTGAAATCCTCTCTTCAGAGTTTGGTATTGGTGGTACAGATAATTTTAAAGTCGCGTTGAACCTCAAGATTAGTTCTTAAAATTATAATTATTTTATATTTAAATATTCTACTAATTTAAAACTTTATAATTTTATTGTTTGATATTATTTATTAATTTCTTCTTTTACTGATATTGACAAAAATATAAATACATTTTTATAATATAAATATAATATTTATATATATATATATATATTACTATAATATATATAAATATATGTATATATATAAATTATATATATATATATAATATATATATATATTATATATCTATATTATATATTATATAATATTAAATTATATTACTATTATATTATATATATATATATACGGTATAGTAAAATATAGTTATATTATATATTATAATATATATATATATAATATATATAATATAATATATATATATATATTATATATATATATATATATATTATACATTATATATATATTATATAATATATATATCTAGTATATATATATATATATATAATATATTAATATATTTCTAAATATATATATTTATATATATATTAATACCGGTATATATATATATAATATATATATATATATATATATTATAGTATATATATATATATATATATA
>JABUQX010040706.1:15000-19538 GCA_015478945.1 Trachelipus rathkii
CCCCTCTATGATCTATTGATTCATGTAATATTTTATATAACATAACACAAAACTTTCATTTATTTTTGTTTCATATGCTTTCAACAGTTTTTTGTTCTTACTAAAATTTTACCTTTTCCATATTTTATAATATTCACCATGATTATTATACTGCACTGAATATATGATAACGTAACAAAGTTTCACATCAAATACAGCATACATGTATCACCTTGAACTACGAATATAACGTACACTCACAACCTAACACATCTTAAACATGAATAAACATTTTGCTAACATTAACAAAAGTTCCATACTTAACACAGTAAAAGTAACTAACATTGGGCGCAGAACGTAACCTACTTACACTTTCTACTTGTCACTGTTATTTTACTGTAACATAGTAACATTTAACAAATTATCCAATCTTGTGTCATTATCATACTGACCAGTGAATATATGCTATCGTAACAAAGTTTTCACCATCAATAAAAGCAACATAGCATCAGCTGAACTACGAATATAATGTACACTCACAAAACCTAACACATCTAAACATGAATAAACAATTTTGTTAACATTAACAAAGTTCCAGTGAGTTCTTTACAGTAAAATAACTAACATTGAGTGCAGAAAGTAACCTACTTACACTTTCTCTAACATATCACTGATATTTTACATTAAATGTAACATTTAACAAAAATTTATCGCATCAAGTGTAATTATCATATTGATAAAATGAATATATGCTGACGTAACAAAGTTTTCACATCAAGAAAGCCAAAAATAGCATCACCTGAACTACGAATATAATGTTCAACCGCTGACCTAACATACTTATGCACAAAATAAGCAGTCAACGTTAAACAAAGTTCCATACTTAACAACAGAAAAGTAACTAACGGTGCATACAGAACGTAACCTACTCACACTTTTTCCAACATATCTCACTATTATTTTACATTTACAAAGTAACTTTATAACAAAAATTTATCATCACCATACCTAAGTATTATACTGGACCAACGAAAATACGCTAACGCAACAAAAGATTTCACATACATCAATAAGCTAACATATCATAGCCTGAACTAAGAATATAATGTACAACAAGCAAAACCTAACACATCTTAAAAACACGAATAAACAGTTACATTACAAGTTCTATACTTAACAAGCAGTAAAGTAACTAAACATTGGGCGCAGACGTAACACTACTCACACTTTTTCCACATATCCCTATTATTTTACATTAACAAAGTAACATTTACAAAAATTTATCATAACCTAACCTAATTATCATACTGACCAACGAAAATACGCTAACGCAACAAATATGTTTTCAAATTAATAAAGCTAACATAGCATAACCCTAACCTTAGAATATAATATACAACGACAAAAACCTAACATACCTTTAAGCATGAATAATTCACATAACATTAACAAAGTTCCATAACTTTAACAACAGTTTAAAGTAACTACCGTTGCATACAAAAAACGTATCCTATTCACACTCTTTTTCAAAACATATCTCTAACATATCAATTATTATTTTACGTCATAACATGGTAATATTTTAATCATCTACGCGTACCTATTATCATACAGATCACGAATCTATGCCAAACGTCACAGAAGTTTTGCCTTACAAAGCAAACATAGCATCACCTGGACTACTATGAATATATTGTACAAAGACAAAACCTAAATACTTACATTCATCATAAACGGTTAAGCAATAACAAAGATCATACTTAACAGCGGTAAGTAACTAACAACGCATACAGAAACGCCCAAGGTACGCCAGCTGATGAGGTAATATATTCCTTTAACAATATCAGTAGTAGCCGAAATGTGTTTGTTTATTTTATTCATTTTTTTTATTATTTTTAATTTTTTTCTTTAAACTTTTTGTTTTCAAAAAAACTTTTTATTTATTTTTAATTCATTTCTTTAAACTTTTTTTGTCTTATAAACTTTTGTTTATTTAATTTTATTTCTTTATACCTTTTTGTTTTTTTTAAAAACTTTTTTAATTTTTATTTTTATTTCTTTAAACCTTTTTGTTTTTTTTAAAATTTTAATTGTTAATTTAATTCTTTAAACTTTTTTTGTTTTTACCTAAAACTTTACACTTCTCATGTTTCCTAAACGTAAAAATTTGTGTTTTACATCCCTAACCAACGGCAATTTCAGTGATTAGTAAATCAAGCCAACCCTTCTCTCCCCACCCTACCGCAGTAAAGTAACTAACTTCAGCACAGAACGTAACCTACTCGCACTTAGTCTAAGATAATCATGGAAATTTTGCAAATTACCAAGAGTTTTTAACAAATTTTCTCATGACACTTAGTCTACTTGGACGACTGACAAACTCAATCTTCGCTAAAACTAACAAAGTTTCACATCAATAAATCAAAACAAGCATTACCTGACTATGAATATATTGTAACAACAAGACAAACCTAACATCCTTACATTACTATAAACGGTTAGCAATAACAAAGATTCATACTTAACAGCAGTAAAAAACTAACAATGCATACAGAACGAAAAGGTACGAAGCTGATGAGGTAAATATTTGCCTTTAACAAATCAGTATACGATGTGTTTGTTTATTTATTGCATTTATTTTAATTTATTCTTAAATTTCAATTTGTTATTGGAATTTTTGTTTTTACTATTTTATTTGTTTTTTATTTCATTTCTTTAAAACTTTTTGTTTTAAAAACTTTTATTTATTTTTTATTTTTTTTCTTTAAAAATTTTTTTTTTTTTAAAAAACTTATTTATTTTTAATTTTATTTCTTTAACAGTTTTGTTTTACTAAAAATTTTTTCTTTTTATGTTTATAAGGACGTAAAAAATTTACATTTTTTAACATTTTGAAAAAGCTGTAAATCAACCACCCCTCCCTCCCCCCTCGCCCCAACCCTGATCTATTGAGGTATATTGATCTATTGATCTAATTGATCTATTGGTCTATTGACTCAAGTCATATTTAGAGTATCATTTGGAATAACATTAGTGCATAAAAATATGTCTTGTTTTATCTACCCCTCGAATAATGCTGACATAACAAAGTTTTCACATCATAAAGCTAACAAACATAACTGATGCAAGAAAACTTAATGTTACATCAAACCTAACATACATTAAACAAATAAACAGTCACCATTAACAAAATATCACACTTAACAACAGGAAACTAACTGACGCAGCTTACAGACCGTACCCTATTCACACTTTTTCAAACATCTCTAACATATATTAACGTTTATTTTACATTAACACAGCAACATTTAACAAATTATCACAACCTAACCTAATTATCATAAATCCAACGAATATATGCTAACGTACAAAGTCTTTCACATCAAATAAAGCTTACTATAACCTGAAACTAAGATATAAATGTATACCCCCCCAACGTAACACCATCTTAAACATCTAATAAACAGTTTAACATTAAACAAAGTTTTCATACTTGACAACAGTAAGTAAACTAACTTGCATACAGAACGTACCTATATACAACTTTTTCTAACCATATCTCCAACATAATCCACTGTTATTTTTACATTAAAATAGTAACATTTAACAATAAGTTGCCATAACTTAATCTAATTATCAATACTGCGCCACAAATAATGCTGACGCTAAACAAAGTTTTTTTCACATCATAAAGCTAACATATCATATCCTGACCTAAGAATATATAATGTACAATGACAAAACTAACATACCTTATGATCGAATAAATTGCTAACATTACAAAGTTCCATACTTAACAACACTAAAGTACTAACATTGCATAAACAAAGAACCATGTTACGACGCTGATGTGGTATCCTGTTTCTAGAGTTTATCAGATAAAGTCGAGAAATTGTTCAAACTCCTCCCAACTTTTCGAAACATTACGGCAATACCTAATGATTTCTTGTTTGGTTGCGTTTTCGAACGATTACGCATACTTTGATTCTTGTGTGGTCGTTTTCGAAACATTAAGCTATACATTTGATTCCTGTTTGTCACAGGGTCAACATAAACAATTTATTTAAAAAACATTTTATGTTTTGCTAATGTCTTTATGTGTTTAATAACAACTCTAAAAACTTTTTATTTTAAATTTATTTCTTTTAAAAAACCCCTTTTGTTTGTTTTTTTTTTTTTTTTTTTTCAAACTTTTAATTTTTAATTTTTAATTTCATTAAAACTTTTTGTTTTTACTAAAACTTTAATTTTAATTTTATTTCGTTAAAACTTTTTGTTTTTACTATAAAATTTTAATTCTTTTATTTTCTTAAAAAAATTTGTGTTTTAACATACCCAAAAGCAGTAAAATCAGTAAATCCACCCATCCACCCTTACTCTCCTCATCGTCACCTACCATCCCAGATCTATCGATCTATCGATCTATTGATTCAAGTCACATTCGTATCATTTCGGATAACAACATAAAAACAGGAGTTCTTTATACACGACTGATCAACGGATTATGATACATAACAAAGTTTTCCCATTAAATAAAAACTAACAATGTGCGATAGTCG
>JABUQX010040707.1:0-7500 GCA_015478945.1 Trachelipus rathkii
AAATTAAATTATAAATTGAAGATTATCATTGATAAAAACGTCATTTAGTTCACTTCCTCAACTATTTTGACAGTAATAATACGTTTGAATCTCGCTTTTTAGGTTTGCATTGTGCTTATATGAGAATCATTCATTATATTATTTAATAATAGAATGCTGGTGAAGATTATAGCATCTTTTGTAGTTTCTGCTTGATTTTACGTATCATTAAGAAGACGTTATATGTGTGGTGAATTGAACATGATGGTATCTTCAAATTGTGGTTGTGAAAATTTACCAAATTCCCCATTATACCTCTTCTAGGAATATTACGTTGTTAATTAACAGCTAGGGTTTTCACACTACTAGAATTAAACCATATAGTTATAGTTATAATATAAACTAGATATTTGATATTTATAATTAAGAAAGTGCAATGTTGTATGACTACACACATAAAACTATTAATAAAGTGTCTTTTCTGCTTTTTTGAGTTAGACTAGACATCTTCAATGAATTCAATTATTATTATATATATTGCTAAAAATATTTATATATAGGTTCTATAACGTTTAAATTCACGTGGATAATAATTTAAAACTGAAAATTTTAAAGTTTTTATTAAGATTGAAAATTTCAAGATCAAAATTTTGAATAATTAATTGTTTGAAGTTTGTCTCTCGACATTTTACTTTTTAAGAGTTTTACATTTGTAATGTGAATTATTCTTAAAGGCTAATTTTAGAAGTTCATTTTTTTCTTAAGAAAAAGGTCTCAAATCATCCGTCTTTAATTGATATCTTAAGATGCATCACATTAGACAATGTTCTGAAGATAGTGTCATTACAGATAAGCAGTCTATTAGAGCCCGAGGACATATAAATATCGAAAAATCAATATGACAATCGATGATACATATTTTCAAGTTGTCATTTCTCGCTTGTAGATATCGCATTATGATGAACTATACATATTTTTATATATTGACTTGAATCTATATAACTATGTTAAAAACAATTTATAAGATTAACAAATAATATTCATAAATGTAGAAATATTACGGAATATATCGTATCTTTTAATGTAGATTTAAAGACATTAATGAGAATTCTTAAGAAAAGCGTAATGTTAGAATTATAAAACCTTACTTGGAATTCTCAGAATTATAAGACCTTTCTTAGAATTACTATAATTATCATCTTATGTAGAATTAATAAAATATAATTGATATTTTCATATAAAATAGTACTATATAAAATTAAAACTATTATATAAAGTATAGTTTGAACATCATTATTGAAATTGTGCAATTGCATTGAATAATCATTATTTTTATCATAGTAGAAAATTACCTATGTTATAAATATATATCTCAATTTCTCAGATTTACAATATAATTTCAAATGTTGTAATATTATAGGAAAAATTCGTACTTTTAAGAGTTTAATTACGTCATATGAAATTAAAAAAATAGCGTAATTTTAGAAGTTAAAATTTTTTTAAATATATACAGGTATTTCATACTAATTATATATTTAGGTATTAATATATTAAAACAATATTTGAAATTTATCCATTAAGAATACGTGTTAGATAATTGTTTATGACACGCTTGAATAACATTATTATAGATTCTAGTTTTCATTGATTTGATGTTTCCGAATAGAAGGTGTGTAATGGTATAAACATGATACACATTGAGTATAGGTGTTTTTCAGAGAATGGGATGATATACGGGATATAGAAATATAGTATCAATATATAGAGAGATATATATATATATACTATCAAATATGTGTATTTAGGGAAAACATAGTATCTTTGAGAGTTTAATGCGTGTGTATATGTGAGAAATGGACAAGAATTGATTGTAATTTTGTCGAGATGTATGACAGAATGCCTTACTTTATATAAACATGAGAGTTGTTCAATAGCATTTGAATAAGATTGTGGTGTGCTAATGAAGAGAGTATTGAATTTCATATATAAGAGAGCGTCATTAGACTAACGTTAAAAACTCAGATATATATAGATATAATCTGTGCTTTACTGCTTTTTTCTTTATCATGTTATTATGAAAAGTAGATTATAATTATTCAATGCTCTGGAGAAATACAAGTAAAGTAGTCCAATTTATAAGAGTGTTGACGAAATAGTAGTTACATAATAGTTGAGATTGTGGGAAATAAATAGTACGCATATAGATAGAGCTCTGAAGTGTTGTAAAATCGCTGCAAAATTTAATGAGAACAGTGACTATTGTAGAAAGATGTTTAGCATTTTCTCTTTCATTAACGTAATGATGCTGAACTAATGAAATAGTATGGTTAGAATAGAAAATAGAACCAAGTATTGCGAAGTCTTCCGTGAAGGTGAGAGAACAGTCATTTAGAGAGCATATAGTAATATGAGTATAGCTAGACGTGTATGACTCTCCTTTGCTTATGTGAAGATGTCGATTCAATATGACTACGATGTGTTTGTTTCCCTATCAAGACTCAGCTGAAGGTAACTTACCCAGTGTTGAATACCACTCATCAAGGTATAGATATTACGCAATTACGATAAGTGTAGAATATTCAGAATAGATATGTACATTTTAGGAAATAATGTATACTCTAATGATAGGATAGTGTACATTATTGAATCGTTGAACAATCTAATGAAAGAGCGTGAGTTTTGATAAGTTAGAGATTATTTTATGATAACGAGGTGTTACAAATTATGAGAGTGAATAGTATGATGGTAAGTAAATCTCAAAGATTATATTGACCAGTTAATTCATTACAAAGATTACGTAGACTATGTGTGCAGATAAGTTCAGATTAATGGATTCTGCATGTTCTGTGCTTTACTTGCTTTGTGAGGTGATATACAGTGGTTTTCAAATGATGATAAAGCCGTAAGCTGTTCAAGAACTGATAGGTTTTAAGTATACATATGAATATTGTAATGATATGTAATTTGGAATTAAAAACAGGATTATTTTTTTATTGATAAGTTTTGTAATAGTTTAACAAGTTAATGACACAAATCGCACTCCGTAATTTACGAAGTTAAGTGTATTGTTATTGTAGGAAACTCGGCATGTGTTTTCAAAAGTGGACGTTTAGAAATATTATGGTATATAAATATAATATGAAATAATATTGATATTATTTCATAAAAAATATGTTTGATTTTATGACATCTAAACTATTAATAATTCTACTTTTCAGCTTTTTGAAATTGCATTTACATGAAACACATTATTTTTTATAGTGCATGTAATAAATACCTAGTTAAATAATCTCAATTTTAAGATTTACCAATATAATTATCTAATGTTATGATTTAGAAATATCGTACTTTTAATGAGTTCTAAATTTGTATATAGTGAATATTATAAAAAAATTATTACAATTTTTAAGTAAGTTAAAATTTTTTTAATATAAACTTAATTTTTTATACTATAATGAATATATATTGTATTATAATAAGACTAATATTATTTAATATTGTCACTGAGAATATACGTCAGACTGTTAGAACGGCACTTAACACAGCAAATATAAGATCCACTTTTACTGCTTTTTGAATATGCATTTCAATGAAAAATACTCATTTATTTTTTATTCTATTACTGAAATTCATTTAAAACGTCAATTTAAGAATTTTCAATAATAATTTTACATATATGTTGAATTTAGGAAAAATAGTACTTTTATAAGAGTTTAAATTTAATTATAAATATGTGAAAATTATAGAAAAAGCGTAATTTTTAGAAGTATATATTATTTATTAATTAAATATGAGTTTTCATCAAACTTGAATAATATATTTGGTATATAAAAAACTCAATAATTATATGAAATTCAATTAATATAAACGTCAATTCTAAGACACCTATAACTATAATAAATAAAAATTTACTGCTGTTTGAGATAAGTGCCTAATAGTGAAACGTTTGTGCCTATCCTATCTGTCTGAAATCTGATTAATATAACTTAACATTTTAATAGATTTACTCCAAATACTATATTTCTATAACTATGTTGAATTTAGGGCAATCGACTTTATTAATGAGCTAAATTAATGTAATATAGTGTAAAATTTAAAGAAAAGTCGTATATATATATAGAATGTTAAATTTTTATTATAAATAACGATGGTTTCACCCAAAAAAATAAGATCCGTAACATAAGTTTATTGTATAAATAAACAATATTTAGAAATTGCATTAAAAAGCCCTTAATTAAGTTAAATAAAATATTGAATTAAATTTAATTTTGATATTTCATTTTTGAAATAGTATTTAATGAACAATTATATATATGGTTAAGGTTTACATATTTATTTGTTTACGTCTGCCTAAAGAAAATAATATTTAAGCTGTAAAAATACATTTCACAATTTAAGATTTATCAATATTTAAAAGTTTGAAATACCAAAATGATGGGTAAAAGAGAATGATATATAGGTTTCGCATTTAGTACCAGTATAGTACATAAAAGAAGCGTTAATTATCATATTGAAGTTGTAATTTATTTTTTATAATTTATATCCGAGTGTTCTCTCACGCTAATCGATGAATATATTTGGTATTATAAAATGAAAATTTTGGAAATATTTCATTAAAAAGTATTTTTACTAACGTCAATATAAGACACCTAAACAATTAATAAATCTCTTTTTCTGCCTTTCTGATTGCTATTTCATATGAGCCTATTTTCATCATCTTTAATACTAATTTTAAGATAGCGAGTCTATTATTATTTGCCAAATTTTGTTTAATTTTTTTAGATAGTGGTATACGCTTTATTAGAGAGTTCTAATTATATTGGTGAATTGTGAAACATTATATGAAAAGCGTAAATTTTGTTAGATTTTTTGTGAAATTTTATTTAGTGTAATTTAAACAGGATTTGAAGAAGCTGTGTTATAATGAGTTAAATTATTTCGATTATTTAAAAATACTTTTATTTTATTGTAAATTAAATTAAATTAGAATAAAAATTGTCAATATTACAATTTTAAGATGAAACTGATATATAATTACTTTACCAGCTTTTATGAAATTGCATATTTAATCTAAATGAAAACATTAATCTTTTTCAAAGTGACTGAAATATTACGTATTAAAAACTATTAGTATATCTAATATTTATAGATTATACCAAATAATTTAATAACAATAATTTATGGAAAATGTACTTTTCGCGAATGCGTTCAAATTTCTTTCTAAATGAAAATTTAGAAAATGCGTAATTTTAAGTATAGTTATAAATTATAGTTTTTAATTAAAACAGTTTTACCACTAAGGCTATATAGATTATTAATTAAAACAATTATTGATGTTATTTTAAAATAATTATCAATATTTAAGACACTAAAACCACTTGAGAAGTCTCTTTTTCTGTCTTTTATTGTAATTGATTTATCAATTTACATACTATATATTATTTCAAATGCTGAAAATATGTTAAAAACATTTTATTTATACTAATAATTAATGTTTTATTAATTTAGGAAAATCGTACTTTTAAAGAGTTCTAATTTGTAAATTGATATTAAAGTGTTTGCATTTTTAAGATAAGTATATATATTTTTTATATTAAAAACAGGTTTTATCAACTAATGAAATATTTGATTATAATATCCATATTGAAATTTCATTAAAAACGTATTTAAGACCCCTAAACTATCTATGAAATACATCTTTCTGGCTTTTTTGAAATACAGCCAATTTCAGAGAATGAACTCTCAGTATTTTCTAAAACAAAAACACAAAATCACTAGGTAATAATTGCAAATGGATCTCAAGATTTTATTTAGAAATCAGAAAAAAATTTGCTAGAGTAGATATTAGACGTGAATCAATAGATTCTATGTAGAGACAGTAATTCACGTAGATGTAGAAATTAAAGTGATAACGTTCGGTAATTTACAAGTTATAATTTTTTATTTAAACAGGTTTCACAACTAATGTGTTGTAAATCTCATTTGGTATATAAACAAAATAGTTGATAAATTTCTCTTAAAAACGTTCATTTTCTAGATTGGACCCTATTAACGATTAAAATCACTATATACTTTTCTTGGTTTTTGACACATATGTGCTTGGATACAACTGAACAACCCATATAACAACTTGAACATTCGCTTAGATGAGAAAGTTTAAAACCCATAGACATTTCTAAAAGATGACGCATAACATAGATCTAAAGATAGACCTAACAACTTGATGGACTACAACTTTATAAGAGATATTAGATTTCTGTAATGTTTTAGAATAAGAGATATCAATTTTTTTAATTTAAAATACTCATAAAGCAGAAATTGAAGAGTTTACTTTTCAGTTTCAAGAAAGACTCAGTTTTGTTTAACAGTTTGATGTTATTAGGCAAAGTATTTGAAATACGAGTGAATGAGAGGGGAATGGGAGGCATACAGCATACCATGTGTGAATTTTGATACGGTTTATACTGGAAAGAGAATAAATATTAGAAGAAGTGACACTTTGTAACAAGAAACAATTAAGACCAATTACGAAACTTCCAATCATTGGCGGCTTCAATGAAAGCAGAAACAAGTAAATAAATAAATAAGTAATAAAGAGAAATTATTTCGGCGTTAATACTGTTTGAGAACAATTTAAGGAACATAGACTTGCATAAGAAAGTAGGAATCAGAACACTGACATAATTATTCATTCTTAAATCCTGTTTTCATTTCCTAAAATAGGAAACTTGCTGAGACTTTTTAACAATTAATGCAAATACTTTTAATTCTAATGTTGCTTGAAATTATACAAATGTTTTGAATAGTGAAATTTTGAAACATTATTTTTTCAAGCTTACTCAAGTTGCAAGTTCATCTTTACGGATTTCCTGTTTATATTCAATCTCATTCATCCTCGGTTTTAACCAAGCATCTGAATCATAAATTTTCGTTGTGAGTCAAAAACTCGTGTTTTTAAAAAAAAAAAAAAAAAAAATATCTGAGTACAGTATATCTAAACGGGAATTGACTGTTTTATAATATATATATATATATATATATATATATATATATATATATATATATATATATATATATATAAATAAATACAATATTTTAAATATATATATATATTTGAGCACAGTATATCTAAACGGGAATTGCCTGTTTTATAATATATATATATATATATATATATATATATATATATATAGGTTAAGAATATTCCTAACCCTAAAACGAAATCAATTTTGAAATCGTTATATCGATAATGTCTATCTTGCTTTTTTCATTAATTTTGTTAGTGACTTCGGTTGGCCCTTACGTGCTTACAATAAGCTTTTCATATGTCATTCATCTATGTCAACTATTTGAACTATTAAACTATTTGAATACTCATAAGGATATAACGATACTAAATCGATATTAATCGATGCATCGTAATCCAGAAACCCGTACCACATATATATATATATATATATATATATATATATATATATATATATATATCTATATATATATATATATATATATATATATATA
>JABUQX010040707.1:10000-12500 GCA_015478945.1 Trachelipus rathkii
GAGAGGAATCCAATCAAATAAAATAAAACCTTCTTAGAGACAAATCTCCTGAGCTCAGATGGTTCAGCAAGTTTCAAAATGAAAACATCTAACTGGGTCATTGCGTCATGGATCAATCTCAAGAGAAGAGAGTTTTATGTCTTCTAACTACAGCATATATAATATATATATATATATATATAATCAGAGATATATATATATATATATATCTATATATATATATATATATATATATATATATATATATATATATATATATATATATATATATATATATATATATATATACATGTATATATAATAATATGCTTAATATATATCATATCACTCTTTACCTGTATAATAATAATATATAATATATATATAATATAATAATAATATATAATATATATATATAATAATAATAATAATATGTAATATATAATAATAATAATAATAATAATAATATATATATATATGTATATATAAAAATATATAATAATATAATATAATAATAATAATATAACAATAATAATAATAATAATAATAATAATAATATATATATATAATAATATATAATATAATAATAATAATAATATAACAATAATAATATTAATATAATATAAGTAATAATAATATAATATATATGTATAATATGTAATATAATAATATAATATATATATATATATAACATATGTGCATATATCATATCAGAGTCTTGATTCTTAGCAGTACTAGAGGTTTTGTCTCCCTTTCCGTCACAGCCTTAAGGGCTATACGGTTTCTCTTCCACATGGGTCTTCAGTTCACCTCACACTTCCTCCCCGTGGATGAGGATACAGGAGAGAAAAAGAAACCAAGTGTGACTCCACCTTTGACCAGGCCGCCAATTGTAGGGAACTGAGCATTAGCTAACCACTGAAGAGGCTGTTCTGCACTTTGGTGTAAAATCTCGGGAACTACGGGAAGATATAAGGTGTCATGCAGTACACGGGGGTAAACGGACGTCGATTTCCTGGGGGATCTTCACGGGGCCACATCCACAGTCTACCCTACGGCTTGGGATCCGGAAGGTTGTGTGGGTCTCTGGCCTGTAACCTGTTGTGTGGATAAGGATCACCCTTCCTTAGGAAATTTAAGCCACTCCAGCCCATCACGTTATTTACTTTTTTTTTTTTTTTGTCATACCTGCTCATTCATGGAGAAGTTTGTGGTTTAACTTTTTATGGAAAAGTCAATTATAGAAAAACGTTATTAAATCAATGTGAGTTTAACAAATATCAACTCAACAGCAAATTACCATCTGTCGGTCCCAGCTTGACACCACCTCAGTCCCTACTACCTCCAGACCAGCAGGTATTTTCGCTTTTCTTTCTTCTCCTACACCTGAAGGTTCTCTGCATAACCTCAGCGTTTCGTTGCCTGGCATGCCTCTATCATCTCAGGTGGCCAAACGGTTATGGCAATCCCGCAAAGAAGTCCCCCTCATAGTCGTTCTCACTCGTTTACTCCAAATGCTGCTCCCCCTCCGGGAATGTCATTCATATGTTACTTATTGCTGTCCACTACCTCCAAAGTTCTTACCGAGCAAAGAACCATTCTTCTTAGCGATGCACTTGAAGAGCTTTTAGGAGTGAAGACCCCAGTCAATTAATGAAAAATGGGTCTTTCTCGTTCAAGTACTACACGGATCAAAGTTCTGTTTTTATCATCCTTAACGTGCTCCTCGGAAACATTCTCTTATTTTTTACTCCTGATGAATGAGCACTACATCTAAAGGCACTATTTTTTGTTTTGAAGAGAAAGGTGAAGATACTGCGGTCATTTTAAGAAAACTCCAGCAGAAAAGATTTTCCGTTACAAACATTTATAGATTTACCCCTCGTCGGGACTCGCCTGACACCCCAAATCCTCGTTTACTGCTGACCTTTAATACCCCTCATCAACCTTCAAAGGTAAAAATAGGCTTCACGTTTTATAGTGGCCGCACGTTTATCCCCCGACCCAGACGTTGTTTTAAATGTCAACAATTTGGCCATCCCCGATAATACTGCAGGGGACCGCATGACAATATGCCAAGTTTGCGGATAATTATTTCACATTCCCTGTGAAAATACATCACACTGCAAAAACTGTGGAGGCCCCCACAGTGCTTCTTCCTTAAAATGCCCGTCTTACCTGTTCGAACAGGAGGTTTTGGAGTTATGTACCATACAAAAATTGAGCAGGAGAGATGTCATACACCAGCTCAATGAAAAATATCCTACAAGACCAAAGCAATCTTATGCTACAATGGCAGCAGCACCGATGATCTCAACTAGTATACACTGACAGAGTAAAATGTGCTCTTTCAAATGTTGGTAAAATCAAGATCTTTTGTGATACATTTCTGCATTGTTAGTTGAAAAAAAATTGATAAATTAAGCTAAAAAAAAATTGTGGGCTAAGATTAGGCTATAATATCTCATAAAAGAAGGTATTATGGGTGCTGAAACTTTTACAAACTAATAAAATGAAACTG
>JABUQX010040707.1:22500-27500 GCA_015478945.1 Trachelipus rathkii
ATAGCTTCTCCCTGGGTACAGAATCAAATGCTTTCTTCAAATCTATGAAGGCGATATATGCCTTCTTGTATTGTATTCCATGTCTTTTCCTGTATCATTCTCAATGCGAACATTAAATCTGTAGTGCTTCTGCCACCTCTATACCCATACTGCTCTTCACCTAATCTCGGCTCTATTTTTGATCTTAATTTTCTTTCTAATATTCTTTCATATAACTTCGCCATGTGATCCATTAGCGAGATTCCTCTATAATTTTTACAATCTCCTGCGTCCCCCTTACCTTTATAAATGGGAACTATTATTGACCTTCCCCAACCTTCCGGCACTCTACTCTCCACCCAACACCTGTTCAGAAATATCAGCATCAAGGCTTTCAGCTCCTCTCCTCCCTCCTTCAGCAATTCTATATGTATCCCATCCTCACCAGGAGTCTTTCCGTTCTTCATTTTCCCTAACGCCTCCACAAATTCCTCCTCCGTTATTCCCTCCTCCTCCACTTCCTCTTCGTTTCTCTCCTCCTCCTCTCTCTCCCCTTCCTCTTCCGGCTGCACCTCCACATTCAGCAACTCATCAAAGTACTCTATCCACCTTTTGTTTTTTTCCTCCGGGCTTACCAATGTTTCACCATTTCTATCTTTGATATTACATACTCTCCTCTTCGCTCCTCTATACGTTCTTGCCAATCTAAAAATCTTCTTCTTGCTTTCCTTCATATCATCCATCAGCTCCTTTGCCAGCTTCTCAGCCACCTCCTCCTTTGCCCTCCTCTTCACTCTCTCCGCTTCATTTCTTGCTTCCACATACACGGCTCTGGATTGTACACTTCTGTTTTTAAGCCATCTTCTCAATGCTACCATCTTTTGTCTCACAGCATTCTTTACCTGTTCATTCCACCAAGGTGTATGCTTCTTTCTCACTCCTCCCATCCATTTAATGCCTAGGGTTTCCCTAGCTGTTTCCTTCACAACACTTCCTATGTGTTCCATTGTTTCATCACCGTTCATCTCCAGTATTTTTTCGTTTACTTTACCAACATAATTCAATCTCTTATCTTGATCTTTCAGCGAGTCTACTTTTATTGTACTCCACTTCTCCTTTACTTGTACTTTCTCCGCTTGTATCTTTAGATCAGCTATTAACAGCCTATGATCTGAATCCATTGACACACCCGGGATCACTTTTACATCTTCTACTATTCTTCTATCCGACACTATAAAGTAATCTATTATCGATCTTTGATCAAACATTCCTGTCGTATTATTCCACCTATATCTCGTATATCTATGTGAATCTTTTTTCTGATAAAAACCATTCATTATCTTCAGATTTCTCCTCATGCAAAAGTCTATCAACGTTTCACCCTCTGTGTTTCTAAATTCTTCCCCAAACGGTCCCAACATTCTTTCCGCTTCATCTCTCCTCCTTCCCACTCTTGCATTGAGATCACCCATTAGTATTATCTCCTCACCTTCCCTTCTTCCCACCTCCACCCTTTCTTCCAACGTTTCCATGAATATCCTCTTCTCTTCTTCTGGATGCCCCTGTTGCGGTGCATATACTTGATATACATGATATCTCCTTCCTTTTATCTTCAGTGTAACTTTGATTACTCTTTCGTTCACACTTTCCATCCCTTCCAAACTGTGTGATACATTGGGTCCCAATATAACTCCTACTCCATGCTTCCTCACTCCCTCCTCCACTCCTTTATACATCAGCACAAATCCACCACCCAGCTCTCTTCCCTCCTCCTCTCCTCTCACTCTCATCTCGCCCATCCCCATCACATCTATCCTCCTTTCTTTCATCATGTCTACTATTTCTTCCTCCTTTCCGCTGTAGGTAGCAATATTCAAAGTTCCAAATCTCAACTTAACATTTGTATTAGTCAATTTCTTATTCCAAAAACGTTTCCGTGGTCTATATCCTAAAGGTCGATCGTATTCCGAGGCTGGTCCTTGAGTGTTACAAGCAATTCGTTTCAGGCAGCGGCTTGCTAGGCCAGTCCTGCCCTAGCCAGAGCTCCGTTAGTCGAATCCAGGGTGCACGACATGGATCTGGAGTTGGCCTTGCCACCACATATATATATATTATAATATATATATAATATATATATATATATATATATATATAATTATATATATATATATATATAATATAATACTATAATACTATATATATATATATATATATATATATATTACTATATATATATATATTATATTATAATATTATATATATAATAAATGCATAAATTATTTAAATAATACATACATCAACAAATTTTCATTATTTTATTCATGAATCATTGCACATGCATTATATTTATATATATATATATTATATATATATATATATATTATATATATATAGTATAAATATATATTATATATATATTTAAATATAATATATATAATATATATATATATATATATATATATATTTATAATAAAATTATGTATTAATATATATATAATATATATATATATATAGTATATATATAATGATTATATATAAGGACCTTAAGTAAATATTAGTATTGGAAAGGTTGGTAATAATTTTTTATTTTAGGTAAAGAAAAATTAAAAATTATAAATAAATAAATATATAGATTGGTGAAGCTCTAAAATAAAGGAAATAGATTTATTTTTATTATTTTAATTAATATATTTTTTTTGGTTAAAAAAGCGTTTTTATTATATTGTAATTTATGACACATTAAAAATAATTTTCCAATTTTTTGACGATTTATTATTATCATGACGTCTCTAATATTGCTTAAGCTTTCTCATTTTCAAAAGCCTATGGTGGAGCACAAAAACCAAAAAAAAACAATTCTTTTTAGATTTTGTTAATATATATATATACTATATTATATAAAATAAGCTATATATATATATATATATATATATATATATATATATATATATTATATATATAATATATATATATATATATATATATATATATATATATATATATATATATATATATATATTATATAATATATATAGATGGTCAGATTTTTTAATGCTCACAGTATGTAGCTAGAGAACGGCAGGTCCTACAGTAAAAAAAATTATATATTTGGAATCAACCGAAAATTTTAAGGGGGATTTTAACTTTTTTTTTTTTTTTTTTTTTTTTTTTTTTTTTTTTTTTTTTTTGAAAAAAATTTTTTTTTTTTTTTTTAAGGATTACCTTAGGAAAAACCGAAAAAATGAAAACTAGGATCTCAAGACCTCCCGATGGACGACGGGGGGGACTAATCCCCCCCTCCGGGGATTGTCTCCCGGAAACCCCGCTCTTTGGTCTTTTGTTTGTCGCGGGGGTTCCGAGACCATCCCCTCCAGGTATGAAACCGTCCCCCCTCTTTCCCCGTCGCTCGAGCCCCCTAAAAAAACTTAAAAATTTAACAAAAAAAAAAAAAAAAATATTTCACCAAATTTAGGGGGCTCGAGCCAACGGGGGACAGAGGGGGGACGTTTCATACCCCGGAGGGGATGGTCGGAGGAACCCCCGCGACACCCAAAGACCAAAGAGCGGGGGTTCCGGAGACCATCCCCGGAGGGGGGGATTAGTCCCCCCCGTCGTCCACCGGGAGGCCGAGAGGCCCCGACTCCTGCCATCTTTGCGGTTTCCCTAAGGTATTCCATTTAGTTAAAAAAAAAAAAAAAATACAAAAAAAAAAAAAAAAAAAAAAAAAAAAAAAAAAAAGTTAAATCCCATCCTTAGAATTTTCGGCTGATTCCAAATATATAATTTGTTTTACTGTAGGACCTGCCGTTCTCTAGCTACATACTGTGAGCATTAAAAAAATCTGACCATCTATATATATATATATATATATATATATATATATATATATATATATATATATAATAATATCTTATATATTTAAATTATATATAATATATATATATATATATATATATATATAATATATATATATAATATATTATATAAATATATATTATACATATTTAAATAAACTCAAACCACTTTTAGTTTCGAAATAAACTAAAAAATTAAATAAAATTTGAAGCACAAAAAAATAAAAAAGTAAGTTCTTTTTATAGCAAATCGAATTTTTAATTTTAATTTTGATATAAAAATTATTACCAACCTTTCCAATACTAAATTATTTTGAGGACCATGTATTACTTAAGGTCCTATATATATATATATATATATATATATATATATATATATATATATATATATATATTTTTTTATATTTTTTTTTTTTTTTATTTTTTTGGAGATTTTATCGTGTCCACTTTTATATATAATATAATTGTTTGGGATTTCGATATGTGATAAAAGTGGATACGGGTAGGGTCAAACATTTTCTCTAAATATAATTTACCTAAGAAAATAATTATAACTAAACACAATTCGAAATAAGTTCATACATTTTTTGGGTCATGTTAATTTTTTCTTACGTTCTTTGGTGAAGTTTTGTTAATAATGAAAAAGTAAAATTTACCCTATGAAAGAGAAAATAAGTTATTCAATATTTACAGTATTGGTGAAGCTCGATAAATTTTTAATTCTTTTCTTTTTAATTTTTATTTATATTTTGTTTTTTTAAACAATTTTATTTAATTATTAACTGTATTGGTGCTAAAAAAAATGTTCAAGATTGTTCTTCAATATTTTAATTATTGTTATTTATGTTTCTTATGGTATTTAATTACATTACATTAAAACAAAGAGGAAATAAATATTTGTCAACCAGTGTGTGTTAAATTCAATAACTACTTGCGGGAGGTAACATAAAAATCATTATTTTTAATTTGAAATTTTATTAAAAAAGGGGTTAGGTTTTTAGGGGGTTATTTTGGTTAAGGAGGTGGAAAGGGACCGGACACCCCGTTATATTTGTATTTTTTAGGTTATCGGTTATGCTATAGCGCGTTAAATAGGTTAGCGTTGGTTTAGGTTAGGTTAGCGTCTAGGTTAGGTTAGGTAAGGTTAGGTTTAGGTTAAGTATAAGT
>JABUQX010040707.1:30000-31243 GCA_015478945.1 Trachelipus rathkii
CCAACCTAACCTTAACCTAACCTAACCTAATCTAACCTAACCTAATCTAACTAAAAACTTAAAAACCTAACCTACCTTTAACCTAACCTACCTAAACTAACCTACCTAACCTAACCTAAACCTTAGACTTAATCATAACGTTAACATAATGTAACTTAACCTAACAAGGTAATCAAATTTCAAATTAAAAAATAATGAATTATGTACTCCCGCAAGTAGTAATGAATATTAACACACACTTGGTTGACAAATATTTTAATTCCTCTTGTTTTAATGTAATAAAATAAAAAATACCATAAGATAACCTAAATAACAATAATTAAAAATATTGAAGAACAACGAACATTTTTAGCACCATACAGTTAATAATAAAATTAAAAAAAATTTAAAAAACTTAAATAAAAATTAAAAAGAAAAGAATTAAAAATTTAGCGAGCTTCACCAATACTGTAAATATTGAATAACTTATTTTCTCTTTCATGGGTTAAATTTTACTTTTTCATTATTAACAAAACTTCACCAAAGAACGTAAGAAAAAAAAAAAATAACGCTTTTGAAATATTTAAAATTGTTAAAAATGACATTTCATTATATTTTATGATGTTTATGTACTGGTTTTATGTTTCACCTTAAGAGCAATGATTTTTCCCCGAGGCGCAATTCATTAAAAATCTTCTTTCTTATATGATGAGAAGCCCTCTTTATACTTTATCAGGAATTTTTGTGGTG
This sequence comes from Trachelipus rathkii, assembly GCA_015478945.1. Lineage (NCBI taxonomy): Eukaryota > Metazoa > Arthropoda > Malacostraca > Isopoda > Trachelipodidae > Trachelipus > Trachelipus rathkii. Next base: position 30,730 of record JABUQX010040707.1, read on the forward strand.
TTCTTCCTTAAAATGTTGAAATATTTTACTCGGCTTATACTTATGCTGCGACATTCTCATGTTGATTAATCAATAGTTTTATTTTATTCCAGGATAATACTAAGAAATTTCTTCTGAGACAGAAATACTTAGGAGGCTTGAAAAAAGCAACAAAATCATATGTTAATAATAAAACTCACAAAATAATAATAATAATAATAATAATAATAATAATAATAATAATAATAATAATAATAATAATAATAATATTTTATTATTATTATTATTATTATTATGGACCTTAAGTAAACTGTGCTCCTCAAAATAATTTAGTATTAAAGGTTGGTAAACCTGTGAATTGGATTTTAACATTCTGTATTTATGAAACCTAAAAAGAAAACTTTATTTTAATTTTCAACTATAATATAAATATATTAACAAAATCTAAAAAGAATTGTTTTTTTTTTTATTTTTGTGCTTCCACCATAGGCTTTTGAAATGAGAAAGTTAAGCAATATAGAGAGTATCTCTTCTG